>JAABOM020100976.1:0-26334 GCA_011800125.2 Solanum clarkiae | reverse complement strand
GAGATTCAAACACTTTTAAAAATTAGCGCTAGTTTAACCAAATCATGTCATATTTCATTTGTATAGTATTAGTATGGAAAGATGTGGGATATTACACCTTTGTGGGTCATAAACCACTTTAAGAGTCATATGGAAGTGTCTAGACTTGAAGTCAAAATTTCCAACAGTTTTGTACGAGACCCCGATTATGGGCTGTGGAATGCAATATTTCCTGTAAACCCCTTTCGTATGGCATGCAAAGCAATTATCCTATTCAGGTTGGACTTGCATTTTACTTATTATAAATAGATTTTTTTAGGTTTTTTCATAATTTTTCGCCTAGTACTCAGAGAACCCTGTCATTAGAGAAAGAAAATAATGAGATTACATTGGAGAGTCTTTGAGAACACTTGAATCTGAATTTCATCTTTAAGGTTATGATTCTCATTGAAGTTGGATTTGACTGTTCTTAATTATTATTGTGTAGGTGTTCAAATATTTTTTTTCAAATTCATAATTCTTGCATCTACACAAAGCATGAGTAGCTAAATCTACAACTATGGTTATGGGAACCATGAAGAACAAACAAGGTAAAACTGGATAATTCATAATTCTTGGAAAGTGTGGATGCATGTAATAATTAACTCTTTTTGTTTTGCATGTGTTCTGATTTAGTCCAACATTAGAACCCGCCTAGTAATATTGACTGGACTAAAGTAGTAATGAATAGGAAAAGAGATCAATTAACGAGATTCGATTGATGTGTTCTCGTCCAATCAACCAAGCTGGGCCAAGGAGAGGTTGTATTGGGACTAATAGGTAAGGGTTAGTAATGCACACTATAGAGATAGGCCAAGTCACATAGTGTAATTCACCTCTCACCTATGACTAAAGGGCTTGGTGGACTTAACTTACCGTCCTGCATGCTTCACACTAGAAAAGAATTAGGTTATCCGGTGATACTGACTTAGGGAATCATGGGGAAGACAATACCCTAGTTTCTCTCTATATTGATTTCTTTCTTGTGTGTTGTTAGTTTAGTTTTACATTGATTACTACGAACCCCACCCCCTTTTTTGGGAAGCAAGTTGGTTAACTACTCCAATTGCAGTCATTGAAGTCTCTTGAGCATACGTATTCCCTATGGGTTCGACCCTAATTTTTGTTAGGATCTATTTCCTCACAACGACCGCTTTATCCTCTAAAAGGAGGTGTAACTTGGGCAACATCAAGAGTCCTCGACCCAAACTTCAGTCAACGCTCAATCCTCACAATCTGCATTCACTACCTGGCATCACAGTTGTGGCCATCGGGACATAAGTTCACAGGGAGTGTCACCCAGGACTTGGACTTTACAGACGTGACCACCGATGCTAAATGATGATCACAATCTCACTCAACTAGTGTATCCATATTTGGAATTCCCTCATGTCATGCCCAAAGTAAATATAGGCAATGATGCTTTCAAGTGGTATTCCACAAATCACTAAACTCCACCCTCAATCTCATGTAAGCAAAACATGAATCTAGCAGCTTGCGATAGTACATAAGAGGTTAATCCCCACTAAAACAGGGTAGAACTAGACCCAATAAGGAACCATGATATAATCTATCTCACCATCGATAAGTGGAAGTAAAATGGAGTAATAACAAGGATATCATAAGAGTCCATAATAGATAGGCTCAACAAGATCAAATTATGCCAGAAATCAAGTCATAATATGGTTAAAATTAACGAGTAGACTCCTACTCATCATGTCGCATCAATATTAGGAAACATTCACCTATAGACATCAGTCAGATCAGAACACAAACCTATCGATGACATAAACCCTTACAAGGCCTCCCTACAACCTAACAGTACAAATATATATATATATATATACATACATGCATTAGGACATAATATTCAC
Organism: Solanum clarkiae; assembly: GCA_011800125.2. Lineage (NCBI taxonomy): Eukaryota > Viridiplantae > Streptophyta > Magnoliopsida > Solanales > Solanaceae > Solanum > Solanum clarkiae. The sequence continues at coordinate 24,442 of JAABOM020100976.1, read as the reverse complement.
AGCCAACCATTCAAATCACAATCTAGTAGACACAACACTACACATATCAAAGCTACTAGCATTTCACATACATTTCAGGCTCAACATGCATGTAAATCCACTAAATCTAAGGTTTAAGAAAAGCCTAAGCTCCCTAGAAAATGCTGCCTCAACTCCAAGTTAGTCCAACCATGATTTTCCCTTCCTGTAGCCTCTCAAAGTTGCTCAGCATTTACAATATACTTCATGGTGTCTAAACAATCAGTGTGGTTGTATTATCTTAAAAAACGGGCACAATTGGCAAAAAGGGTCAAGAAGGAAAAAAGGTAGGCCCCACGTACGAAAATCCAAATAGAACTCCCAAAATGACTCCCACAACACCCCAAACCTATAACAAAGAATTTAGTCCAAAATGAACCCCAAAAGGCTGAGAAAATATCCAAAAACTGAGTTAAAACTTCGACTATCAAAAAAATCCTCCTTTGTAACTTTGTTGGCCTATTTCTCAAAAGCCATACAACTACAATGAACACCCAGCTAACCATCATGTTCCCCTAAGAACGTGGTGTCACAACCCAAGCCTAGGGCCTAGACGTGATACGTTGCATGGGGAACCTGAAGGGACCCCAAGCTAGCCTCTTAACATATCATTACACATCTTTCGATGCGGAAGCAATAGAATAATAATAAAAGAGTAGAAATAAGGGAACATAGGGCTAATGGACATCCTTCATATCATAAACCATCATAGAGTTAAAGAAAGTCAAGGCTCATAACATCATTACATAACTTTTCTGATAACACCTCTAAACATAGAACTTAGAGCGAGCCAAGACAAGCAACCAGGCTCACCCTCATAGTCAAGAATACAATAAAAAGGAAAGAAAGTCTTTATACATAGCATAAGATCAAAGACATTGTGCTCGAAATTTAGGACTCACCACTTGCTTTGTAGAGAAAATGTACTAGCCACATGGAGGAGGAGGATGATCAAGTGGAGCTCTGGTCCCTACATAATGACATCATGTAGGCGTAGAGTATAAACTAATACATTTGAATGTATTAAATATATAGGATGCAATGCACCAAGATACGGAAAACATAATCAAAATGCATATTTAGGCAATGAATGAGCATATAGAATTATGGCATGCATGATAAATGCTTGTAGTAAAACATGCTTACAATAGAACCTTTTACACGTATAGGAAGAGACCATTGTTAGTAACCAAGGCCTACCACCTCCTTGGCAAGGTGATTGAAGTACAAACCCCCAACATGGTTGCACGGGGCTACTACCTCCCGAGGAAGGGAATTAAGGTGCAAACCCCCAACATGGTTGCACGGGCCTACTACCTCCCGAGTAAGGTAATTGAGGTACAAAAGCCCCAACATCTTTGCACGGACCTTCCACCTCCCGAGAAAGGCAATAGAGGTACAAACCCCCCAACATGGTTGCACGGACCTACTGTCTCACGAGCAAGGGAATTGAGGTATAAACCCCTCAACATGGTTGCACAAGCCTACTACGTCATGAACGAGGCAATTGATCAACTCTCAACACTATGGACACTTTTCATGAAATTGACACATTTATACCATCTTTTCATCATCATAAAGTCATACAAGTCATAGGTCATGCAATAGATCATCAATGGCTCAAGAACCCTAAACCAGACATTTTATCAAACACTTTGTGGATGGGAAATGCTAGTGTAAAACTATGCAATTAAAGTGTAAAATCATGCAAGAAATCTTGAAGTAAAACATCCCACAAATACTTTGTAACACCATCATACAATATACATCATAACTCTTCATCAAATCTGAAGGTAGATCAAAGATTCATGGCTTAAAACATGCTAAAACAGTAACACTTTTACAAAACCCCAACATAGTTAATAGTCAAATCCATAATAGGAGGCCTATAAGTAAAATTAACTTAGAAACGTGTAATTTAGGTTAAAAGGAAGCTTGTGCACCATGGGTGAAAGGACCCAATGGTTGAAACCCATATACCTTGACCTTGGAGAATTCTTGATGAAAATTGGAAATGGAGACTTGAAGCTTGAGTGAAATCCTTAAGATCTGGATAAGTTTTGGAACATGAAATTTTGGATGAAATATTTATGTAAGTGTTTGGGAGAGTATTGGGGAATGTCTTGTATGATATGAAAGTGAAATATGGCGAAGTAGAGGTATTTTCACGCATGGAAAGACTTAGGTCCAAGACACAAAAGCCTTGGACCTAGATAAAATCACTAGAAACAAAATATATAGGTCCGCGACTGGTCCGTGACATGAACCTATCACCGAGGGCCTTTTAACACTGGTCCGCGACGGTCGTGCGTCGCGGTACCATTGCGGACAACCACTAAATAACAAAATTATGGATTTTGAAATTGTGATTCGATTGCTCTAAATTCGGGGTTAGACCTATTTCCCACTCAATTTTTCCCCGTGATCAAGAATATAAAATCAAATTTTCGATATCATGCACGGATTTTGAGATATATGGAAATTATGATTTTGGACACTTCTGAGGCACATTTTCAGGCACTTTTTGGGGTCGTTTCAATATCTCCCCCTTGGGAATATTCATCCCTGAATGTCAAAGAAACGTATATGAGAAGAGTAATTATGAAGAAATCATCCCCACAAGAAATCAACAAAACACTTAAACACCATTTTCAAAAATATCAACATAAGTGTTAAAATCATCATGAACTTGTCAATATAAACATGAATGCATGTAAATGACATAGGGGAGAAAGTATAAGACTTGAAATCACACAGGGGACTTAGATTTAGTACCTTAAGCTTGAGTAGAATGGAAGAGATAAGGATATCGCTTTTTCATGTTCGCTTCGGGCTCCCATGTAGCACTTTTGATTTGTTGATTCCTCCAAAGGACCTTAAGGGAAACAACATCCTTGTTCCTCAACCTCTTCACTTGCCTATCCAAGATCTCTACTGGAACTTCTTCATAAGTCAAGTATTCTTCAACAACACCCACAACATCAAGAGGTACAATAGCATTCAAATCACCTGCACATTTCTTCAACGTAGACACAAGGAAGACCAGATGTGCCAAATCCATTTCACTAGGCAATTCCAACTCATAGGCTACCTTAACAACCCTCCTCAACACCCTATAAGCACCCACGTATCTTGGGCTCAATTTTTTACCAAAACGAACCACATTCTTCATGGGTGAAACCTTCAAATATACCCAATCACCAATCATAAATTTAAGCTCCCTTCTCCTCACATCGGCATAAGAGTTTTGATGACTTTGGGATGCTTTCAACCTTTCTCTAGTAAGCCTTACGTTCTCCATAGCCTCCATAACTAGATTCGTACCCAACAATGCCACTTCTCCCACTTCAAACAACCCAACCGGTAATCTACAACGCCTACCATAGAGGGCCTCAAAAGGAGATATACCAATGCTAGAATGATAACTATTGTTATAAGCAAACTCAATCAATGGAAGATGATCAGCCAAACTACCCTTAAACTCAAAAGTACAATCTCTAAGCATATCCTCAAGAGTTTGTATAGTTATTTCGGCTTGCCATCCGTTTGACGGTGAAAGGTCGTACTAAGCTTTACCTTGGTTCCAAGACCTCTTTGGAAGGACCTCCAAAAGTGTGAAGTAAATTGATCACCATGATCTGATATGATAGACAAGGGTATCCTACGCAATCACACAAACTCATTAATGTATAATTTAGCATAATCTTTGGCCCCATAAGTAGTCTTAACCGGTAGAAAATGAGTCAATTTTGTCATTCTATCAACTACAACCCAAATAAAATAAAAACCCTTTAGTCTTAGGAAACCCAACCACAAAGTCCATGTTGATTTCATCCTACTTTCAAGTAGGAATATCTATATCTTGGGTTAGGCCACCTGGCCTTTGGTGTTCGGCTTTGACTTGTTGGTAACTATGGCAACTGGATAGAAATTTGGCAATGTCTTTCTTCATACTACCCTACCAAAACATATCCCTCAAATCCCTATACATCTTGATAGAATCGGGGTGGATAGAATAGGAAAAATTATAAGTCTCATCAAGAATCTTCTGTCTCAAGTCATCAACACAAGGCATACACAACCTACCTTGGTACCTAAGGGCACCATCACCCCCTTGGGATAAAATCTCCACCTTGCCCTCTCTCACCAAGGCCTTCAATTCTAACAAGGAGGGATAAAGATGTTGCTTTGCTTTTACCTCACCAACCAAGGACAACTTTGAACCATCAACAACCATTATTAGCCTCTTCCAACCTAACCCCCAATCTAGCTAACCAATGGACCACCCTAGCTACCTCTTTGCCTCCACCATCAACACGAGCTAGGCTACCCATAGACATCCTACTCAAAGCATCCGCCAATAGAATAGTCTTTCCGATATGATAATGCATACTCATATCATAATCCTTAAGAAGCTCTAACCATATTCTTTATCTCATGTTAAGATCTTTTTGGGTGAACACATATTGGAAACTCTTATGAGCAGTTAACACATAAACATGCACCCCCATACAAATAATGACGCCAAATTTTTAAAGCAAAAACCATGGAGGCCAATTCAAGATCATGAGTAGGATAATTGTCTTCTTGCACTTTGAGTTGTCTAAAAGCATTGGCTATCACCTAACCGGTTTGCATCAAAACACAACCCAAACCAATTCGAAAGGCATCACAATACACAACAAATCCTTCCAACCCTTTCGATAGAGACATGATAAGAGCAGACACAAACTTATCCTTCAAGGTATGGAAACTCTTTTCACACTCATCGCTCCACATAAATTAGCCTTCTTTTGAGTCAACGTATTCATGGGAGAAGCAATAGAAGAGAACCAATTCACAAACCTCCAGTAGTAACCCGCTAAGCCGAATAAACTTCAAATGTATGATGGGGTCAATAGTCTAGGCCTTTTTTAATCACATCAATCTTTCTAGGATTCACCTTAATACCATCCCCCGATACCACATGACCTAGAAAGGCAACCTCTTTCAACCAAAATTCACACTTATCATATTTAGCAAATACTTCTCTTCCCTCAATCTTTGTAGTACTACCCTCAAATGAGCCACATGTTCCTCTTCACTATGAGAATAGATCAAAGTATTATCAATGAAGAGCACCACTGAAACGACCCTAAAAAGTGCCCCAAATTTTGCCTCGAAAGTGCCCAAAATCGTATTTTCTATATATCTCAAAATTTGACCGCGATATAGAAAATCTGACTGCATATTCTTGTTCACAGGGTCATCTACCCCAATTTAAGAGAAAACGATTAGCAAAATCAACTTTCTAAAATTTCATTTCTAGAGAGCTTTTCGCTACCCTAGCGCGACGCACCAAGGGCACACATTACTGCATTTTTTGTTCAGTTTTTTATTTCGGTCCAAGACTTTTATGTCATGGTCCTAAGTGTTCCCAAATGTGAAAATACCTATATTTAGCAATTTTTCACCCTCATATCATTCTAAACATTTCCTAATCCTCACTCAAACACTTATCCAAATATTTTATTCCTAAATTCTAGTCACAAAACCATCTCCGGATCTCAGGATTTCCTCTCAAGCTTCAAGTTTCCATCTTCAATCCATGCCAAACTCATCTCCAAAGCTACGGTATGTGGGTTTCTTTTATGGGTTCCTTTTACCTACGATACCGAAGCTCTTTTTACTCAAAATTGCATGATCTAAAGTTGATTTATTCTTGGGTCTTATTTATTATGAAAATCAAAGCATACTATGTTCGGGTTCATGAAATTTTGACTGTTTTACCATATTTTGAGCTATAAATCTAAGGTCTATTGTAAGCTTTGATGAAGTGTTTTTATATATATTGCTTGAGAGTGTTACCAAGTATCTATTGAAGATTTTACATTGAATTTACTACCATGATTTCACTCTTGTATTGTATGGTTTTACACTAGCACTACACACCCTCTAAGTGTTTGATAAAATGTTCGGTTATGGTTTATTCAGGACTTGAGGGCTCAATGCTTGTCTTATGAGTTGAATGACTATATGATGAAAGAATAATGATAGAATAATGATGAGATGATGATGAAATGCATGTATGTCTATTATGATAGAATGATGATGAAATAAGAATAGAATGATAATGAGATGATGATGAAATGTATGTACGTATATAATGGTTAGATGATGATGAGATGGATGAAGGTATAGATGATATTGTTCTATATTATCTTGGCTTGTAACCATGCCCTACTCGGTGGTTGCACACTAGATAACTGTATCAAGGGGTTCATACCTTGGTAACCTATCGGGGGGTTTGCACTTCGGTCACCACGGATGGTAGGGTGCGACTATCCATCAAACTTGTTGGGGGTTTGTATGCATCAACCTATCGGGGGGTTTGTACTCCAGTCAACACAAGTGGTAGGGTGCGACTATCAATCATCCATGTTGGGGTTTGTACCCATCAACCTTGTTGGGGTGTTTGTAATCCATCAATAATGTTGGGGGTTTGTACCCATCAACCTGTTAGGGGGTTTGTACCTCAACAAGCTCATGAAAGGGTTCGTACCTCATGCGCCTCTCCAAGCGGGTGATAGGCATTGGATTGTTGTAAGAAATTGTCACTCCATCCACATATGTTATGTTCTATGAAAGTATGATTTAACTCAAGCATCTTCCATTCATGTCATATTGCGATATGCTCATCTATTGTCTAATTAAGCATTTTGATTATGATGTCTATCTATTTTTGCATTGCATCCTACATATATAGTACATTAAGACATACTAACACATACGCTATGCCTATATCATGTCACCATGTGGAAATCGATGTACCGCTTGATCCTCCTCCTCCTCCATGTGGCTAGTACAACTTCTATCAAGCATGTTGGTGCGTCCTCCATTCCAGGGATGCTACTCATGATCTCTTGTTATGTATTAAGACTTTCTCTCTTCAACTTATATATTGACTATGAGGTGAGCCCATTTGCTTTATCTTGGCCCCTGCTCTTATCTAAGTAGTAGAGGTGTTGTTGGACATGTTATGTATCTATGCTATGAGCTTTGACTCTATTGTATCTTGACATATATGACATGGAAGTTTACCCTTAGTCCCAATTCCCCTTGTTTACATTTATCTCTTATTACCATTCTAATTGCTTGCGAGACAAAGGATGTGTAATGATATGCTATGAGGCTTGTTTGAGGTTCCTTCGGGTTCCCCATTTGCTAATCACTTCTAAGCCCTAGGCTTGGGTCATGACAAAGGTGGTATCAGAGCACTAGGTTTTTAGGTCCTTAGAGTCCAACACACCGCATAGATTGGAGTCATATCATGGTTACATTGTACACCACAACTATGAGTAGGAGGCTATGAAAGATTTTAGGAAATGTTTCCATTTTTCATGTTCTAAGTTGTGCTATAGAGTTGAAGTATGATTTCCTTTCCTAATGCTTTTTCTTTGCTATGCTAGATCATGCCTAACATGAGATGGAGACGAGCCCGCACACATGAGGAGCAACCAGCCAATGGAGAGCTTAGGGATTCTTTCACCTTGTTTGCACAAGTGGTGGCTAATCAAGCCAACCAAGGGTCCTAAGCCCCTCATGCTCCTTCACTGGCTTCTCAGGTGAGAGACTTCATGAGAATGAATCCCTCGGAATACTATGGGTTAAAGGTAGATGAGGACCCTCAAGAGTTCATTGATGAGGTCTACAAGATATTGGCTATCATGGGTGTGAAACCGGAAGAAAAGGCGGAGTTGGCGACCTACCAAATCAAAGGGGTTGCACAAATATAGTACAACTAATGGAATGAAGAGAAGGTAGTTGGCTATGTGGTGCTTTAGGAAGAGTTCAAAGTGGCTTTCCTTAATTGGTAAACTTCTGGAGCTTAAGTTAGTTAAATTGGTGGAATTTATGAATTTTATACAAGGGTCAATGAGTGTGAGGGAATATGCCCTCAAGTTCAACCAACTTTCAAAGTTTGCTCCTTACTTGGTTGCCGACCCAAGGTCAAAAATGAACAAATTTGTGATAGGGGTGTCCAACTTAGTGAGTGAAGAATGCCGGTCCGTTATGTTGATCAGTGATATGGACTTGTCCCGTTTAATGACCTATGCAAAATAATAGAAGAAGAGAAATTGAGGAATAGGGAGGACTCATGAGGACAAAAGGGCTCGTTTTAAGGGTAAGTTCCAAAAGGGTGGCCGCTTCCATAAAGCCATGGTTCTTCTCATGCATTTCAAAGGTGGGTTGCCAATTACTTTCCAAGTGCCCAAGGTATTGGTGTTGTGGATCCTAATAAGGTGAGTCCTAGGTGTTGAAGGATTCATAAGGGCTCATGTTTGAGAGATACTAAGGCATTCTTTGGTTGTGGGGAGGTGGGTCACAAAAAGGTGGATTACCCTACAAATTGCAACAAGGGCAAAAAGGTTCATCCACAAGGTTCTAATGCGGTCTCTTTGGGGAGAGGTGGCCGGCAAGATGGTGCCATAAGGTACAACCGATTCTATGATTTGTGTGGGAGGCAAGGGGTTAATGAAGTCCCCGATGTTGTTACCAATATGTTAAAAATCGTGACTTTGATATGTATGCATTGATTGATACAGGTACCACTCTTTCTTTTGTTGCCCCCTTTGCTGCCCAAAAGTTTCATGTTGATCCTGAGTTATTGCATGAGTCATATGAGGTGTCTATTCCTATCGGTGCATCTATTATTGCTAGGAAAGTATAGAAGTTGTCCTATTTGTATTTTGCATAAATTCTTGCCTTGTGATCTTGTTGAGTTAGACATGGTTTATTTTGATATTATTCTTGGGATGGATTGGTTGCATGCAGACTATGCTTCAATTGATTATAGAACCCGTAGGGTCGAATTCCAATTTTCAAATAAACCTGTCCTGAGTGGGAAATCAAGATGTGGTGGTTAATGGTAGGATCATCTCTTGCATTAAAGCCCATAAGTTGATCTCTAAGGGGTGTCTTTACTATCTTGTGAGGGTTAAGGATGTGGAGTCTAAAGTATTTCCTGTATAGTCGATTCCGGTTGTAAATGAGTTTCCTGATGTCCTCCCAAATGACCTTTCGATGTTTCTCCCGAAAGAGAAATAGACTTTGGCATAGACCTCCTCCCCGATATTCAACCCATTTCAACTCCCCTTTACTGTATGTCCCCAGCGGAGTTGAAGGAGTTGAAGAAACAATTGAGGGACTTGTTGGAGAAGGGATTTATTAGGCCTAGCCAATCGCATTGGGGTGCACCGGTGTTGTTTGTGAAAAATAAGGATTGGTCCCTTAGGATGTGTATTGAAAACCAGTAACTTAGTAGGGTCACAATCAAGAATAGGTATCCTTTTCCAAGTATTGATGATTTGTTTAACCAATTGCAAGGGGCTAGCCATTTCTCTAAGATTGATTTCAGTCCAGGTATCATCAAGTGAAAGTGAGAGTGTGATATTCCCATGACGGCCTTCTGGACTAGATATGGGCATTATGAATTTGTGGTGATGTCTTTTGGGTTGACCAATGCACCGACCATATTTATGGACCTAATGAATAGGGTCTTCAAACCCTACATTGATTCTTTTGTTGTGGTATTCATTGATGATATTTTGATCTATTCTCGTGATAAGGAAAAGCATGGGGCTCATTTTGATCTATTGTTGTTATTGATGGTTCTAAGTCTTCCTTGGTTGATGAGGTGAAAAAAAAAGCAAGATCTTGATTCCTCTTTGTCAGAGTTGAAGACCTTAGTAAAAGAGGGTAAGGTAGAGGTTTTCTCCCAAGGGGAAGATGGTGCCCTTAGGTACCATGGTAGGTTTTGTGTGCCTTGTGTTTGATTGTTTAAGGGAGAGAATCTTTGATAAGGACCATAAACTTCTTATTCTGCCTACCCTAGTTCCACCAAAATGTATAGAGAGTTGAGGGATGTGTATTGGTGGGGAGGCATGAAGAGCGACATTGCCAATTTCGTTTCTGATTGTCATAGTTGTAAACAAGTCAAAGCCAAACATCAAAGGTCGAGTGGCCTAACCTAAGATATTGAGGTCCCTTCTTGGAAATGGGAAGAGATAAATATGGATTTTGTGGTTGGGTTGCTCAAGATTAGAAAGGGTTTTGATTCCATTTGGGTTGTGGTTGATAGGATGACAAAAATTGGCTCATTTTCTACCCGTTAAAACCACACATGAGGCTTAAGCTTATGCAAGGTTGTACATTCATTACTTTGTAAGGTTGCATGGGGTTCCTTTGTGATCATGGGGCACAATTAACTTCTTACTTTTGGAGGTCCTTTCAAAAGGGTCTTGGTACTAGAGTTAAGCTTTCTACTGCCTTCCACCCTCAAATGGATGGCCAAGCTGAGAGGACCATCCAAACCCTTGAGGATATGCTTAGAGCATATGTGTTGGAGCTTAAAGGTAGTTGGGATGGTCATCTTCCGTTGGTTGAGTTTGCCTACTACAATTTTTATCAGTATGGCTCCATTTGAGGCTCTCTATGGGAGACATTGTAGATCACTAGTTGGTTGGTTTGACGTTGGTGAGGTAGCATTGCTAGGACCATATCTGGTTATGGAGGCTCTTGAGAAGGTAAGGATGATTAGGGAAAGGTTGAAGGCGGCCCAAAGTCTCCAAAAGTCCTACACCGATGTGACGAGAAGGGATCTTGAATTCCATTGTGAGTGGATTTACCTGAAGTTGTCACCCATGAAGGGTGTGGTCCATTTTGGCAAGAAGGGCAAGCTGAGCCCAAGTTATATGGGTCCTTATAGGGTGATGAGAAGGGTTGGTAATGTAGCTTATGAGTTGTAATTTCCTAGAGAAATGGATTTGGTTCATCCGGTGTTCCATGTATCCATGTTGAAGAAATGTGTAGGTGATCCAAATGCCATTTTGCCTCTTGATGTTGTGGTTGTTTCTGAAGATGATTTGACCTATTTGGATGAATATTGCTTGAGGGTGTTACCAAGTATCTATTGAAGGTTTTAAATTGAATTTACTAGCATGATTTCACTCTTGATTTGTATGGTTTTACACTAGCACTACACACTGTTTGATAAAATATCCATTTATGGCTTATTGAGGACTTGAGGGCTCAATGCTTGTCTTGTTAGTTGAATAACTATATGATGATAGAAAAATGATAGAATGATGATGAAATGCATGGATATCTATGATGATAGAATGATGATGAAATGAGAATAGAATGATGATGAGATGATGATGAAATGTATGTACGTGTATGATCAATAGATGACGATGAAAGGGATGAAGGTATAAATGATATTGTTCTACATAGTGTTGGCGTATGACCAGGCCCTACTTGGGGATTGGATGCCAGGTAACCATGTCAAGGGGTTCATACCTTAATAACCCATCGGGGGATTTGTACTCTGATCACCACAGGTTGTAGGGTGCGACTATGCATTAACCTTGTTGGGGATTTGTACCCATCAACCTATTGGGGGAGAGGGTTTGTACTCCGGTCAACACAGGTGATAGGTTGCGACTATACATAAACTATGTTGGGGGGTTTGTACCCATCAACTTTATTGGAGGGTTTGTACCTCATCAATCATGTTGGAGGTTTGTACTCATCAACCCGTTGGGGGGTTTCTACCTCAACAACCTCATGAAAGGGTTCGTACCTCATGCGCCTCTCCAAGCGGGTGATAGGCCTTGGATTGCACTAAGAAATTGTCACTCCCTCCACATATGTTATGTTCTATGAAAGTATGATTTAACTCAAGCATCTTCCATTCATGTCATATTTCCATATGCTTATCTGATGTCTAATTACATTTTGATTATGATGCCTATCTATTGTTGCATTGTATCCTACATATACAGTCAAATGTACTAATGTATAGTTTATGCTTAGATGATGTCACCATGTAAGAACTGGTGTACCGCTTGATCATCCTCCTCCTCCACCTGGCTAGTATGACTTCTATCAAGCTTGTTGGTGAGTCCTTCATTCTGGGGCCGCTACTTGTGATCTCTTGCTATGTATTAAGACTTTCTCTCTTAGACTTATGTATTGACTATGAGGGTGAGCCCAGTTGCTTTGTTGCTCTTATCTATGTAGTAGAGGTGTTGTTGGACATGTTATGTATCGATGCTATGAGCTTTGAGTCTATTACCTGTTGACATTTATGATATGGAAGATTACCCTAAGTCCCAATTCCCCTTGTTTACATTTATCTCTTATTGCCATTCTAATTGCTTCCGCGACCAAGGATGTTTAGTGATATGCTATGAGGCTTGTTTCAGGTTCCTTTGGGTTCCCCATTTGTGGTCACGTATAGGCCCTAGGCTTGGGTCGTGACACCATAAACAAATCAAGGTAGGGTTTAAAGACCCTATTTACAGATCTATGAAGATTACTGGTGCATTGGTCAACCCGAAAGACATAACCACAAATTCATAATTCCCATACCTAGTCTAGAAGGCCATCTTAGGAATGTCACACCCCCTCACCTTCACTTGATGGTACCTTGATCGAAAATCAATCTTAGAGAAGTGACTAGCCCCTTGAAGTTGGTCAAACAAATAATCAATCCTTGGTATAGAATACTTATTCTTTATGGTGACCCTATTAAGTTGCCGGTAGTCAATACACATTCAAGGAGACCCATCTTGCTTCTTCACAAACAACACCGGTGCACCCCAAGGTGATTTGCCAGGCCTAATAAAACCCTTCTCCAACAAGTCCTTCAATTTCCCCTTCAACTCCTTTAGCTCCGTTGGGGCCATATGTTTAGGGGGAGTAGAAATGGGTTGAGTATCGAAGAGAAGGTCTATACCAAAGTCTATTTTTTTGGGGAGGAACACTAGGAAGGTCATTAGGGAAGACATCCAGGAACTCATTAACCATCAGAACTAACTCTATAAGAAGGACTTTGGACTCCACATCCCTAACTCTCACAAGATGATAAAGACATCCCTTAGAGATCACCTTTTGGTCTTTAATGCAAGAGATAAACCTACCCTTGACCACCATATTATGACTCTCCCACTCAAGGACGGGTTCATTTAGAAATTGGAATTTAACCCTATGAGTTCAATAATCAATAGAGGCATAGTATGCATGCAACTGATCCATCCCAAGAATGACATCAAAATCATCCATATCCAACTCAACAAGATCATAAGGCAATATTTTATGCAAGATGCAAATGGGATAATTTCTATAAACATTTCTAGCAACAATAGATTCACCAATAGGCGTAAACACCTCATAAGACTCACACAATAATTCAGGCTCAACATGAAAATTTTTGGTAATAAGTGGAGTAACAAAAAAACAATGGCACCCGAGTCTACCAATGCATACACATCAAAATAAAAAACTTTTAACATACCAGTGATGAAATCGGGCTTCTCATCAACCCCTTGTCTCCCATGGAGAGCATAAAACCGATTGTGCCTTTGGGAACCACCTTGTTGGCCTCCTCTCCCCAAAGGAACCACATTAGCATACTGGCCTTGAGGATGAACATCCTTACCATTGTTCTGGTTACAAGGAAAATCCATCATCTTGTGGCCTACTTTCCCACAACTATAGAAAGCATTACTAGCCCTCATGCATGGACCACCATGATCCTTACCACATTTTGGACATATCTCATTAGGCCCCACACCACCATCACCTTGGACCTTTGGGTAGTCATTGGCAAACCTTTTAGTAAAAGCATGAGAATACCCTTGGCCTAGAAGGAACTAGCCACCTTTGAAACTTTGGGACATACCATCAAAACGGGACCTCTTGGCCTAATGACCCCTTCTCTTCCTCAATTTCTCTCCTTCCAATTGTTCGGCATATGTAATTAAGTGGGACAAATCCATGTCATTAATCAACATGGTAGTACAACATTCTTCGTTCACCAAATCGGAAACACCCATCATGAACTTAGTCATTCTAGACCTCGAGTTGGCAACCAAGTATGGAGCATATTTAGAGATTTGGTTGAACTTGAGGGCATACTCCCTCACACTCATAGACCCTTGCTTCAAATTCATGAACTCCACCAATTTGGCTTCCCTAAACTCAAGAGTAAAGAACCGATTGAGGAAAGCCGCCTTAAACTCCTCCCATAGAATCACATTGTTGTTCCCCTTCTCCTCCTTCCATTGAGTATAACATATTTGAGCCAACCCCTGAGTTAGTACGCTATCAACTCCACCTTCTCTTCCGACCTCACACCCATAATGGACAACACCTTGTATACCACATCAATAAATTCTTGGGGGTCCCCATCCACTTTAGACACATTTAACTCCGATGGGTTCATCCTCCTGAAGTTCCTCACCTGAGATGCCGGAGTAGGAGCATGAGGGGATTGGGCCCCTTAGTTGGCTTGATTAGCCACATCTTGAGCTAGCAAGGTGAGAGCATGCCGGAGCTCTCTATGAGCCGATTGTTCCTCGAGTGTGTGGACTCTTCTTCCTCTTGTGTTAGACATGATCTAGCATAGCAAAGAACAATTATGCATAACTTCTCGTAGCACGACATAGAGTAAAAAAGAAAGGAAACATTTCCTAAAACGTCTCATACCCTCCTACTCCTAGTTGTGGTGCACAAACACAACCATGAATAAGACTTTAATCAACGTGGTGTGTTGGATGCCGAGGACCATTAACAACCTAGTGCTCTGATACTAAGTTTATCATGACTCAAGCCTAGGGTATAGACGTGACACAATGCATGGGAAACCTAAAAGGACCCCAGGCAAGTCTTTTAACATAACATTACACATCCTTGGCCACCAAAGTAATATAATAACAATAAAAGAGTAGAAATAAGGGAACATGGGGCTAATGGACATCCTTCATATCATAAAACATCATAGAGTCAAAGAGAGTCAAGGCGCATAACATCATTACATAATTTTTCCAACAACACCTCTAAACATATAACTTAGCGGGGTCCAAGACAAGCAACCAGGTTTACCCTCACAGTCAAGCATACAATAAAAATGAAATAGAGTCTTTATAGATAGCATAAGATTATAACATTGTCCCCGAAGTTGAGGACTCACCACTTTCTTTGTAGAGAAATCGTACTAGCCACATAGAGGAGGAGGATGCTTAAGTGGAGCTCTAGTCCCTGCATGGTGACGTCATGTAGGCATAGATTATGTGTTAGTACATTTGAATGTACTAAGTATGTAGGATGCAATGCAACAAGAGATAGGCAACATAATCGGAAAGCATATTTAGGCAACGAATGAGCGTATGGCAATATGGTATGCATGATCAATGCTTGTAGTAAAACATGCTTACATAGAACCTTTTGCATGTGTCGGAACACACCATTATTAGTAACCAAGGCCTACCACCTCCTTGGCGAGGCATTTGAGGTACAAACTCCGCAACATTGTTGCATGGGCCTACTAGCTCCCGGGCGAGGCAATTGTGGTGCAAACCTCCCTACATAGTTTCATGGGACTACTACGTTCCGAGCAAGGCAATTGATTAACTTCCAAAACTATAGATACGTTTCATGAAATCAACATATTTATACCATCCGTTCATCATCATAAACTCATACAAGTCATAGGTCATGCAATAGATCATCAATAGCTCAAGAACCCTAAAACGGATTTGCACTTGGTGGGTGTGAAATGCTAGTGAAGAACCATGCAATTAATGAGTGAAATCATGCAATAAATCTTAAAGTAAATCAACCCACCAATAATTGGTAACACCATCATACAATATACATCAAAATCCTTCTTCAAATCTCAAGGTAGATCAAAGATTCATAGCTCAAAACAAGTCGAAATAGTCACACTTTTACAAAACTCCAACATAGTTCATAGCCAAATTAATAATAGAATACCCATAAGTAAAATTAACTTAGAAACATGTAATTTAGGTAAAAAGGATGCTTGGGCACCATGGGTTAAAGTACCCAATGGTTAAAACCCACATACATTGACTTTGGAGAATTCTTGATGAAGATTGGAAATAGAGACTTGAAGCTTGGATGAAATCCTTAAGATCCGGATGAGTTTTGGGACTTGAAGATTGGGGTGAAATATTTGTCTAAGTGTTTGGGAGAGTATAGGGAAATGTCTTTTCTGATATGAAGGTGAGATATGGCTAAGTATAGCTATTTTGACGCATAGGAGGACTTAGGCCCAAGACCCAAAAGCCTTGGACCGAGATAAAAATCACTGGCAACAAAATGTACAGGTCTGCGTCTGGTCCGCGATGCGAACCTATCGCAGAGGGCCTTTTACATTGGTTTGTTATGGCTGCGCGTCGTGGTACCATCGCAGACAACCACTAGATAAGAAAAACTATGGATTTTAAAATTTTTATTCGATTGCTCTAAATTTGGGGTTAGACCCATTTCTCACTCAATTTTGCCCCAAATCAAGAATATTAAGTCGGATTTTAATATGACGCACGGACATTGAGATATATGGAAATTACAATTTCTGACACTTTCGAGGCACATTTTCAGGAACTTTTTGGGGGGTCGTTTCATGTAGAACACTTTAGGATAAAAGTTCATCTAATTCCATCAAGATTTGGAAGCAAAATGATGATTGAAAATTTTGATTATAATCGAGAATGACAGCAGCAAAAATGGGAAAATTACCTCGAAGTGCATGTCAATTCCTGAATCTGACTTCACCACAATGTTCCTCGTGATACACTAAGTCAAATAGACCTTTGATCACCCAAAATGGACTTACAATGAGCTTTTTACGAGTTGTTGAAGTTGGGAAATGAAGCTGGTTCACAAAGTTGACCCAGATATATATAGAGCACAAATTTCTCTGCTAAGACGGAAAAGGATCTGTGAAGCTAAGGGTTTGGGGATGGTTACCCTCCATGAATGCGGAAGCCTGTCCCCCTTACTTTCCACGATCGCGGATAATTCTACGCATAGGCGGAGAGTAATTTCTCTGGTGTTGCACCAGCAATACCCAAAACTTCTCCGTGCAATTTTAGGGTCTCTCAATGCCTATTTTACACAAACAAATAGTGTAACAACATTGATTTCAACATTTTGAATCCAATGGTATGGTCGGAATTCCCAAAGAACCATCTTACATAAAAAGGAGTACCCCACTTCCTTTCGGCTAATTTTAGCTAAAAGAACTGAGGTTGTCACAATGCAACTAGAAGACGTTAACAATGGGTGAAAGGTCATTCTAGACTATTTCGATATTCCAGAGTTGACCACGCCATAAGTTTCTGATTCCGAGTGCGTTAAGCTGGGTTTTTATCGAAATTCTCTTTCTAGCTTTTGATTGAACTTATTATGCAACTCTTATCCCAAAACCAAATTAGAACCCTCTATTCCCGAACCAACCAAGCTCCTAGCATAAATTGGTCATTTTGGAATAAAAAAATATCAGAATCCCATTTCGAGGCTGTTTACTAGGGTTTTAAGAGAAAACTCATTTTAGCAACTTTGGCTCCTCGCTAAACTACAAACTCGAACAATTGTTAACCAAACCATAAAAAAGCCATTCCAATAGTCCAAATAGGACATATTAATTCCGTGGTCTTTGTCCAAAAACTAAAAACAATATAAATAATATAGAAACATGAAATGACATGCAGGTTCATTACAACCATTTTCATTAGTTCCAGATGGTGAAACTAATGCTAGAAATAGTTTCAGAAAATTCTTTTGAGTTACCGAGAGGAGCTTTGAAATTTTGAGTTTTAAACTAGTTTTATTGACCTGCATTGGTAAACGTGCCGAGGAGACCATGAAACTGATTTCTAATGATTCCATTGAGTCTGAATCGTTGTTTCTGGTATGGTTACATATTTGATTTGTGAAATTTTGAATTCGGATGAGCTTCGAGGGTCTGTTCCGAGTAGGGAATTAAGACTTGGTTGTTGGATTTTGCTTTCTTCTGGTGAAGGTGCTTCTCTTGTTCATGTTCGAAAAGGTCATGGTGTCGTTGTGCTCTATGTTCGTGGACAAAGTCGGGCATTCACGGAGTGTTGGCATATGAGTGACCCCCCTACAATTTTACTCTCCATGTTCGTAGGTTGGTCCCCGTGATTGCGAAGGTCTTTTTAATAGAAAACTCTACGCCCAAGGGACCCTACCTATGTTCACGGGGAATGTTTTACAACTGGACAAATTAAAATTCGAGAAACACTATTATAAATCTTTATTTGAATTTCTATGCTTTTTGAGGTGATTCTGATGAATGATTTTTGAAGATTTTTGTTAGGTAAGCATTTCTAACCCTATTCTAAGTATTTTCCATAAGATTTATCTTAATTGTGTATTCAAATTTATGACTTTCAATGTTCAAAATTGGGGATTTTTAGACCATATCTTTCAAACATAATATTCTAATTTCTCATTAAATTTAAGCTCAATTTTAATGGGATTTTCACCCATGAACTTTATTTTGTTTTTTGTAGAACTTGATTTCGAAATTAATTTTCAGATTCATTGACTTTGAAATTTATCCCTAATTTTGATTATTTCGCCCCTAAGCATAATTTGTGTCAATATAGGTGTCAAAATGCACCTCTTGATATGTAGTGTCTATATTTGATAGTGGTTGATAGATCCAAGGATCATTTGGAGGCTTGAGTTGATTGAAAGCTTGTCAGAGTGCTTTTTTAGTATTGAGGTAGGCTCGACTAACCTTTTTGGGACTAGATTTAAGTTATTAATTATGATTATGTGGTAATTATGTGATATAAAATGAATCATGCGAAAATGGATTGTTATGTTGAGCTATTAATGGAAACAAGGTCCCAGTTACACTGAAGATTGAGAAAATTATGTTCATATTAATTTACTTCAGATAAGATCTTGTGAATTGAGAAAATTCAAGAAATTAAATGTGATAATATAAGGCATATGAATGAACTGGCTAGTTATGCCCCAGTATGGTTGAAACTCTTGGCTATTGATATAACGATGATGACCTGAGACATGTTGATAAACTGACACTAGTTGCGACACTTGGTATTAAACTAGTTAATTATTTAAGACCTATTTTTCGGCACTAGAGTCCGCCAAGGCATACTGATACCGCCTAACCCGGCTATTTAAAGGTTGCAGGGGCGGTTGTCATCAACATAATAATCCAACTTTATACGTCAGGGTCGAATCCCATTGGAAACAATGTGTCGGTGATGGAGTAGAGCGAGGACAAATAAGTACCAGTTTTTTATTGGACAAGCAAATACCAAGCAAGACTTCTAACTAAATGGGGCAAGGATAAGCTAACAACTACTCCTATGAGACAATTGGGCTAAGGATTTATCAAGCAAGGAAGCAAGGATAGGGGATATGGCAATCAATGAAAACTCAGTTGATCCATCACACTTAACATCAAATTAACTCTTTGGGTAGGATATGTTGTTTGTGATCACCCCACAACTACAATGTCGGTGATGTTTCACAAGAGTCCACTACGTCCTCTTAATGCAAACCACTCAAAGACACTCCTGGCTTGAGGACCTCAAAGCAAAACTCCCAAGACCATAGTCGTTGAGTCCCTTTTGAGGACCTCAACACATAAACCCACAACTATTATGCAACTCTTAACTTCAACTACTCCTGCTAAAGCAATATTTAAAGATCTAAGCTAGATTCAAGTTCGCGTCCTCAAATCTAAAGTTAAATAAAAAGGTACACATGAATCCATAAATCAAATAATCAATCAAAGCAATTTGGGAGGAACCCACTTGATTTTGCAAGTAAATCAACAACTAAGCATGAAAGCAAGAGTAATAATCAAGGCCCATAAATAAATTAACATCCAAGCTCGATTACATCTACAAATTATGCATTCAAGAATAAGGAAAGATAGAGTGAGTGAAATATAAATACTAATGAATGCCACACTCTTGAATCCACTCAATAATTTGTAGAGAACTTGTTTAGAATCCTTACCCTAAACCACAATCTACACTAAGGTATGTTTTCTCACTTAAAGAATGTATGAAAGAGTGTTCTCTCTTTGATGTTTTCTATTATCTGTCTCTAAAGTGTTAAGAACAAGGGTTGTGAGTGTGCGTATACATGATTTTGGGACTAAAATGTAAAAAATTCCTGAATTTTCCTAATGCTAGTCATCGAAGTACTCCGCATTTGTGGAGCTTTGACCACATTCATGGATATCAACTTAATTTAATACATCGGCGATCATGTCTAAGCATTCCACATTTGCGAATGCTTGTCTCATGCTGATTCACAAATGCACTAGTGTGTATCACGTTCATGCACTGTATAGTCTCACTATTCCATGTTCCCCTGCCTAAAGGTTGCATACGTGGAGTGTGTTTGCTGCTAGGTACATTTCTTTCAACTTTCAGCTCCTTTTTGCTCCAATTCAGCTTCAACTTCAATTGTTTTCATCGGAGCCAAATCGAAACCATATGTACCAAAACATGCACCGTTCCAAACAAAATGAGCCTCTATACATGAAATTAGCAGCATAAAATCATAAGAAAAGAGAAATAAATGAGTGTAAGCTATACACTCATCAACACCCCTAACTTAAGACTTTACTTGTCCTCAAGCAAAACAAAACAAACTCAAGAGGCTAGCAACTTAAGGACACAATCCCAACTCACTTAGCACAACTAAATCATGATCATGACAATGATTGCTACCAACAATTAGCACAAGTGTTTGTATGTCTACCATGTAACTCCCTTTTTCCCTTAAAGCACATTTCATTCAAAACAACTTCCAAGCATGACCAAGTGACAACACAATTTCTCAACAAATGACTCAAACTCCTAATCAACTAATAAGTTCCACTTGACTCAAACTTGAAAAAGCATCAATATCACCAATCCATGCCAATTTGCATGTCCTCACACAGATAAAGAAAGTCGCGAAAATACACAAGTATGTACAATGGACACGAGACAAGGACTCAAACACTCAAACTCATAAAAGAACATCTTGTGCACGCAAATGTCACACCATAGGCTTGCCTCTATTTTCAATCAACATTGGCTCAACCTCATTTGGTTGGAAATCTCGAAGAGATTTTTAGGCATATAATGTAGGCTCAGGGTTAAGGTAGGATAAAATTTAGACAATAGTGACTAAACCTCCTTAAACTTGACACACACCATTTATCTTTTCGAACTATTCCACTTTTCTTTTCATATTTCACACCAATGTTAATTTAACCCTTCTTATTTCATCCAAGTGTCCCATTTGAAACCATTTTTCCAACTTTTTGGAGGATTTTTTTTTATTCAAGAACTTTTTCTTCATTTTCTTTTCATTTTGAAAGCGCTCTTTTTCTTTTCTTTTCTTTCTTCCATTCATCTTTCCTTTGTTTTCATTTGACGAGCCAAGTGATAGAAAACCTTCTTTTTCTTCCTATATCATCCCAACTTAGGTTTTTAGCGCAATTGTCACAAACATGTAAAACACAAGGAGGAACAAGGGTTCAAAAGAGTGATATATCTTCAAAAAGGTTCAAGGCTTGTAATTAAGGTTGCCAATAGAAAGGATTATGCTCATATGGGACACCAGGGGTAAAATTAATACATTGGGTGGTTATTTAGAAAAAGTGGACTGAATTCAAACTAAAGAATAACTAAGATCATTTTTCCAACCAAAGTCTATCAAGACCAACAAGGCAAGGTCTAGGTACCACAAATGCACACAAGGAACAAACGAAAAACTCACACACACATGAAATGCAAATTAAGCTAGAAAGGACCAAGAAAACTCGCAAGTCAAGCACAAGGGACTCAATTTTTAAATATATTCATCTAACAAGTAACAGTCACAAAAAGAGTCAAAGTATTGTCTCAAAATTATCCCAAAACCATTTTACTTTCGAAAATCAGAGGGGTATGCCTTTTTCATAATCCACAACACTCGACTAACTATATTAGTACCAAACAAGTAACAATCCCAATATAAAGCTCCAATAAGAGTCAATGGATACTCAAGCTTCACCAAAGACCATATTCTACTCACACTCGCATACCCAATCGATGATTTGCCCTAAAGACTGTCGTGATTTGATCCATCATCGGGAACCGTTGATTATACAAACCATTAAAAAATAAGAAGCTACCAAATCTACTAAAACAGCTAAATCCATACATAATATCAACAAGTCCGATAAGGTCGTACCTATAATCAATTAAACAATCAAATAACTGGAGCATCTCCAACTACAATGGTACTATGACTATAAAGTAAAAAAGGAGACGAGGGACTCGCTGAAATGATTACTCGACACTCTATCCCAAATCTCCTCTCCAAAATTGGTTTCTAAAGCATTAACATAGAATTTGGCTAATATGGTGCAATTGACTCTAGTTAGCTCCTTAACAAGGAACATCTAACCTGGAGCTTTAGTTTTCTTCTAAGAAGATTTCATTTTAATGAAGTGTGTTGTCAAAATCCATTTTCAAGCAATTAGAATTACAATCAAATACATATGACAAGAACATCTTATAGATGTTTTATATTATGTATTAGGAGACATTTAAATCAAGAAAGTCAATTGGATAAAGTTTAGATCAAGCAGTGAAGTGTTTCTATTTTTGAATAGTGACATATTGTACTCTGCGTCTGTGGTTACATTGGCACATTCATAGAGTTCAAGGCACTCTAGGCTTTTGCATTCGTGGAAGGTTATCTATATTTATAGAAGGCCAAGAATTCCTAGAATAGCATGATCGTGGTATAGTGTCTGCGTTTGTTGAGAGCAACAGTTACCAGCATCACATGATGTATTTTACAAAGGCATTTCGTTAAACACATGATAAACACACATTCATAACATTGTTTTGACAAAACATCACTCCTAAATCTGTCCTCAACAACATTTAATAACTACCTAACTAATAACCAACAATTTAACATCAAACTGCACCTCATTTTTCAACATTTAGGCCCAAAAATCATCTCCTAAAATAGTTAGAGGTGTGGCACCACAATAACAACAAGATGATCCTAGAAAACAACAATGGACAAGAGTATCTTGGTGTTTACATTTCACAACCTTGGTGAGAAAGATTTAGCTAAAATGCATCACCATTGTCATGGAATTTTATGGTTGCACAAATCTCCAACTATAAACAAGAACGGAGTTAGAGTAAGGTGAATATACATTTGAATGGATAACTACAAAGGATGAAGAAGGAAGAACTTGAGCTGTTTCTTGAAGATATACGAGAGCCAAACTTTTGAAAGATTGTTTACCTCACACTTGATTTTATTCCCTGTCCATGATCTTTTTTTTATGAATGTATTAAACAAAGTCAGAAGTGACTTGTATTTCATTTGTGGCAGCCGTTCAGGTTTTCGCCTTCGTGGAAAATTAGGCGCAATCACACCCCATCATCCATTGTGCACTCCGCGTTCCCAGACCTAGACTGCCTCCATGGAGCTTTGCTGATTGCAAGACCTGGGCCAAGTTGCTACAACTTTAGGCTGTCCCAGGTCTATTTGGTGATCTGTCCTTCAGTCATGGGCAATGCCTGGCCCCAGAGTGTGGTCAAAATGGCCTAGGTTCCTTCTTTTGCAACTTTGGTTTGTGTTTCCACCCATTTCTTCAAGTCGAATCATCTTGGCACTTCAAAGCTGTGCAAAACCACTACCAAAGACTTGAAAATTATGAGGGTTCGAAAAAATCATAAATTATAATCAAGAAGATATTCTAGAATTTAAGAATACAGTAATTTATTAAAATATAAATAAAATTTGATTCACCACCCTTTTTTGTTTCCACTTTGAGGCAGTGCATCTTCTCCCCAATTTCAAGATAATTTTCCATTTGAGCACTTGGAGATGATGATGAGAGACCATCAACATTTTCCACTGATCTCTCCACTTTGAGGACTTGAATTTTCTGCCTAACTTGACATCAATTTTCTTTTTTGGCTCCTTGGTTAGACATGGGAGTGTCAAGAGGCCATCTTCGAATTGATCGTCACATTTTGTTACCTCCAAGTTGGCAACACTCCCTACTTCAAACAAAACAAAGTTGCCATTTAATATTTCCATGGAGTTTTCTAGCAAATTTAGTATCGTTTCCTCAACCTTTGCCTCTTAGATTATTATTGGTCTTGATAACATGCATTGACCCTATATCTCTTCTACATCAATTACTACTCCTTTTTTTCTTGCTTGATCACCATTGAGCTGGGAGCTTCACTTAATCCGTTGGTTAGTTTCAAGTAGACTTCCAAAATATCAACTTCCGATTCCAAATGGTCCAACTCACAGCCTCTATCAATAAGCAAGCTCGTGAGATCATCCCTCATGTTGAGAAATTGGTATCTTTGAGCCACTTCTTTGGCAAGTCATACACTCTAGTCCATGAGATAATCTTGTCTCACAACACACTCGTCCCTATTAAAAACCACATACTATTTTGCTCACTATGAAGTGCAATACTTCGAAGGAAATAGATAAAAGGATTACATTCATCAAACCAATACTCATCACAATTATA
>JAABOM020100956.1:0-26337 GCA_011800125.2 Solanum clarkiae | reverse complement strand
TAGGTGGCGACTCTGTGTCATTTCGAATTTCAAGAATTAATTTTGCTCAAATTAATTGAGTTTGGATTGATTCTCGATTTTCGAACTATTTTCAAAATTTTATTTTTAAGAGCCGGTCATTTTTCGGCATAACAAAGATTATAAAAAATGTATTTATTAGCCCATAATTTGGGCTCTTATTTTTTAGCCCATTAGGTTTTAAAGTATTTATATAACTTTAAATTGTTATAATAATAGGTGGTGATAGATAACTATGAGATTAGGGTTAGGAATTTTTAGATTGTGTATTCACAAAAAGGATCTTGTTATTTCTCTGGCGAGCTCACCAGAGCTTGGCCAATCTACCACCACACGACTCCGACCCCATTTCCCCTTTTGTTTCCTCGCTGCTACCAACAACAGACCACCATAGCCGCCCTTTACTCTCCCAAAACCCCACCACAAACCGTCACAAACTCAGCCACCACACTCCTCCAAAAACCACCGCAAACCGCCTCCCAACAGCTACCACAACTGCCCCACCACCATTGTTTACCAATCTCTCCATCATCCTAACCAAAATACCATCCAAACCCACTGGAAACAATACCAAACAACCCCAAATCAGCCACCATTTTCGACTAAAAATACCACCATTTTTGATGAAAAATCACCATGGAACCCCAACCAAAACAAGGCCCAACAGTCTATAACACTCGCTCGCAACGCCGAAGTATACACTAGCAGAACGAACCAGATCTTTCCAATAGCTTCTATCCTTGCTTTTCCAATGCTTACGAGCTCCACGGTGCATGAACAATCAACAACTCACTATCAATTTTTAGTTTTAAGTTTTTGAATCTTATACATGTGCAATTAGATTGATTTGATTGCATTTTTTGATATTTCAAGCTCAGTGGAATTTGTTTTACTCCAATTTGCTCTTCATTTTATACTCTTTATGTCATTTTATTCTATTTGTTGGGTCGTCTCTGTGCAATTTTGATTTCCTTTTGAAGGTATATTTTTCTGGGTTGTCTCTGTGCAATTTCGATTTCCTTTTGATAGGTATATTTTTGCAGTGAGTAGATATTATGTTTGCTTTGGAGTATTATTAAATCATATTACTCCTATTTGTTTGATTTCTTGTTGATTTAGTTCACTGTTAGTGTTGAACTAGGTATTCTGATGGAGGATTTTTATTATGTTTATAGTTTGTTCGATGTTTCACTTTTTACTCATATGCGATACACTCACTCTCTTTTGTCATATCTAGGTATTTTCGCCTATGGGTTTTGAGCTGAGGGTTAAGGAAACAGCCTCTCTACCTCTATGAGGTAGTGGTAAGGTCTGCGTACAAACTACCCTTCTCAGACCCCACTTGTGGGATTTCATTGGGTATGTTGTTGTTGTAGTAGTTTGTTCGATGTTTGTTCCAATAAGCTTGGTTGTCATGTTCTAGTTAATATTTTATAATATTTAGATGTTGATAATTTTAGTATTTAAAGTTTTTCCCCTCTTTCTTTTGGCCTAATTGAAAGAAATTAATGCAAGGTCATGACCTTATAAAATGGAAAAAGAAAATATATTCCATTTGAGTCTGTGGAACCAATAGTTAGGTGTTGAATGACTTTTGTCATAGACTCATATCTCACTATGTCTTCTTTATAATAAATAAAACTCTGCACAAAAAGCATTAAAAATAATAAGTAGTAGAGCAAAATTAGTTTTTATTACATATACTTTATATGATTAAAGTATCTGACAAGAGAACCATAGCTGAAATGTCAATTTCAGTAATTATAAGACCTCTTGATCATTATTTTTCAAATTGAAGAATTAAATATTGAAACAAAAACAAATTAGATGTAACAAGTCCAACTGAAATTAAATAATATTCAAAAAATTTAAAGAAACAAATATAATCAAAAAAAAATTTATATTTACCATCATTGACAAATATCGACTTTCTATTTCTGCCATAATGATGCCATCACTTCTTTTTTGCGCATCAATCTCTTCACTAAACTTTAATTACTGCCACCATAGTCATCCATGTATCGATGGCTGAATTAACAAAATTAAGAAGTATATATGTATCAAATAAAATTTGATTAATTGAGAGAGGACAAAACAATTAAAAGGTTGTAATTCAAAACATGAAATGAATGGAAAATCAATAAATTTAAGGCAAAGATAAAAGTTTTACCTTTGGTTAGTGGCAAAAAGGAGAAAGATGTGCTGCATAAGGAGCCTTATCAGATGGAGGAGAAGATGAAGATAGGGCACCAGTTCAAAATATCAATTTAAGAGACACGACTGTTGAATCATTTTAAGCAAATAAAAGGCAGAAAATAGAGAAAAAAAGATAAATACAATTCTGATTTCCTAGAGCGACACATATTAGTGGGAAAAAGATAAATATAATTCTTCCTTTTATTTGCTTAAAAAAATTCAATAGTCATGTTTCTTAAATTGATACTTTTAACTAGTGTCGTCTCTTCATCTTCTCCTCCATCTGATAAGGCTCCTCACTCTACACATCTTTCACTTTTTTCTCTCTTTTTCCCACTAATCAAAGGTAAAACTTTTATCCTTGTCTTCAATTAATTGATTTTTCATTCATTTCATATTTTGAATTACATTCTTTTAATTGTTTTGTCATCCCTTTACTCAATTAATCAAGTTTTACTTGATACATATATACTTCTTAATTTTGATAATTCAACCATGGATACATGAATGACTATCGTGGCAGTAATTAAAGTTCAGTGAAGAGTCTGACGCACAAAAGAGAAGTGATGGCATCATCATGGTAGAAATAGAGAGCCGATATTTGTTAATGATGGTAACTACAAAATTTCTTTTTGGTTGTATTTGTTTCTTAAAACTTTTTGAAATACTATTTAATTTCAGTTGAACTTTTTACATCTAATATTTTTTTTGTTTTAATAATTAATTTCTCAATTTGAAAAACATTGATTAAAAGGTCTTGTAATTAATGAAATTGAGATTTCGGCTAAAGCGCTTCTCTTGCCAGATACTTTAATCACATGATGTATATCTAATAAATACTAATTCTACTCAACTAGTTATTATTTTTTAATGATTTTTTTATGCAGATTTTCTTTTAAGTGGGTGTACTGTAAAGAGGACATAGTGGGTTATGGGTCTAAGACAGAAGGCATTCAACATCTACCTACTGGTTCCACAAATTCTAATGAAATTTATTTTCTTTTTCTTCCTTTTTATCAAATCATGACCTTGCATTAAAATTATAGTAAGTGCTTTTACTTTTATACTAAACATGGATAGGTGTTATTGATTTGTTTACTGTAAATGTTGGTTACTACTGCAGTTAGATTTTATTTAATTTGATGTTAATGGTGATGCATTATGTACATTTCATTTAGATTCAAATATTTTTTCATATCATTAGATTTGATAATATTACTTTGTCAACCTTCTAATTGCAGCTGGCTAAGAGGAATCTAATGGGAAGCTTGCCTTTTAAATTTTTTTGTGGTAAAGATATTGAGTTGGTTTTTAGATAGTCACCCACCTAATAGTTATTATCTCAAAAAGTTATTTTCTCTGTTGAAAAATTTTGATTCAGAAATATTCCTTTCAAACAATAACTATTAGTTGAGAGACTACACGAGAAATCAACTATAAAAATATCTTACTAATCATGTTAAATTTTTGGCTATTTCATACTTCAATTTAGTAATTTTAAGTATCAGTATTAATCTTTTACAAAAAAGGTTGTGATGGATGTTTCCAATTACTAAAACAAAATAGTATACTAATGAATCTGTCAAAAAATCAATTATTCACCTTCATATTGTCACACCTCACAATTCTACTCTTAAGATATGGAAATTAGTCATCACAAATACATAAGATTGAACATAATAATGCATTACCTGTACTTCAATTTTAAGGATCATTAATATAGGTGGGAATTATGTTGGAAGTGAATTTGGGTCATGGGAGCCCCCTAATGCTTAGTTGAGTTTCAAAATCTTCCTACTGGTTAAGTTTTTTAATTTGGATTGTGCAAGGATCAACTTTAAATGACCATAACTCTTAGCATTAAAAACATTAGGTAGCATATAACCTACCAAATGAAAGCTCTTTGAATTAATTACCTTTTCAATGCAACTGATTTGACCTCGTTTGGAGTTCAGAGTCAAAGGTTATGACCGTTTTACTATAGTCTGTTAGTGCAGAGTTGTTTGTACGACCAAGGCATATGGTCGTGGATTGAAATACGACCCATACTGTCAACTCGTAGAATAACTTCTACAAGTCAATTTTTGAGTCCCAGAACTTAAGGACCCAAAATACGGGTGGTAAAAACTTTTATGGGCCATAGAATGGGCTCGTAAAATTGATCAAGTGACCCTAAAAATTGTCCAAAAACATACGGATGGGTTCCTACGGGCTGTAAAAACTTCTACGGGGTCATAGCTGGACTCGTACCCGACTCAAACAATGATTTTCAAGAGGGGTACGTACATCTTTTCTTACCCTTTAAGTCTAAACATATCAGTTTTCACCTATGTAAAACCCTAAAGCTTAATTCTTTATATCATTAACGTTCAAACACTCTCCAAACTTAGAACGTAGTTTCAAAAGGGTAAAGGCTAGGGCTTTCAAGCACTTTCTTTAAATTTCTTCAAGAACTTAATTACCACAGTTTATAAGGCCTACAAAATTTTTTTTCACTATTTCATCATCATGTAACTACCAGTTTTCTCTAAGTATCAAGCTATTAATTGGAAACAAGATTTCTATATTTTGAGAAATTATTCTTGTTTATGCTATTTTTGAAGAAAAGCATGAAATTTATAGATTTTTCTACTATAACGAGGTCTTTGGTTGAGATACTAATTTTCATTGATAAACTAGTTAAATCCTAAAATTACTATGAAAATCTATGAAATTTCAATTCTTTCTTCAAACATAAGAAAAAGCATTAGCATAAGTACTTATGAAAAGTGAAGCATGAAACCTTTGATTTTAGACAATTTTGAGAAACATTAAGAGAATGCTAAGTTGAGCTAAGTCCCAAAAGAAAAAGGATTACCTAGAGCAGATTATATTCTTTTAAGTATGAGCATTATAAAATTATTTTTGGAGTAGTATTGAGCACTAATATGAGTGAGACTATTAATAACTTGAACTCATAAATTATATAGCCGGTGTAGGATAGGATTTTACCAAAAGTACAACTTCTCATTGCCGCTGAGATGACCCAATTTTGGGATGGATCCACTATCCTAGTTTTCATCCCTTACCCTGGCAAAGTATGAGATGGCTCTGGCAGCGTGGGCAAGACATTGTATCATCATGAAGCTCACAGGTGATGGTTGTCAGTTAGAGAAACTCATTAAGTTAAAGTAAACTAATTCTTGCATACAGAGCTTCAGCATATGTTTTTACTTTCAACATACACTTTCTTTATTACTTATGCTATCCTATTTTGTGACATGTTTTAGCTATTTTTCAGTATAGTACTTGATCCTAAATTCCTAGTTTTAGCTATTTTGCATGCTCGTATATTCCATTTACTAACGTCCTTTGGACGTGCATCATTTTATGATGTAGACGCAGGTGACTGAGTCCGTTAGCAGATGTTCTATTGAGGACCAGTGTTTCATTCAGCTATTAGTGAGGCCTCTTACCAGTTATAGGCTTTGGAGTCTTTATTCATGTTTTAATACTTCTTTTCAGTTGTGGTTACCATGGGTCTGTTGTGGTAGTGGTTCTAAAATACTTTTGTTAGAGGTTCCATAGACTGGATATCATGAGTTTCATTTCTTATTTTCCAGTTATTGTTGGGATATTTCCTTTATATACTAGTTTCGACTATTGCATTCTTTTTAGCACATTATATCTAAGCCTACCATTTATTATGTAAGTCTTTCACTGAGTAAAGTGGCCAGACCAAGTGGTTCTCTTGGGACTAGAAATGGTTCTGGGTGTCGACCACCCCCAAGGTGTAAACTCGGCGTGTGAAAAAATTGGTATCAAAGCACAGAGTTCAACTGTCCTAGAGAGTCTATGGAACCGTGTTTAGTAGAGTCTTTATTATTGGTGTGAAGCATGCCATATCCATAATAAGGAGGCTATAGGGCATTAGGAAGTGTCACTATCAATTATTATTCCTTTTCGTGCTTCAGAGTTTAAATCTGTTTAGTCCATTCTAAATCGTGCATTCACGCCTTGTTTTTTAGATTATGCCTCCACGTAGAGCCGCTAGATTAGCCAAGGTAGAGGACATGCAGCAAAGAAGGATGCAAACCATCCTAATCCACCAATTATTGAGGGACCTAGAGGTCTAGCTATGCTTGTTGAGCAGTCATTATAAGTAGATATCTCTAATCCTGAGCTCTGCCATGCCATCCAAACTTTGTCACAGGAAGTAACTAGGTAGGGAGGTTGATAGGGAGATTGCAGACATGATGGTTCAGATACCACTAGGTTTCATAAATTTCTGAGGACGAATCCACCGGAGTTCACGGGGTCTGATGTAAAGGAGGATCCTGAGAACTTCATTGCGGAAATCTAAAGAGTATTTCAGGTTGTGCACACAAGCAAAGCAGAGAGAGTTGTGTTGGCTACCTACTAACTTAAGGGAGTAGTTAGACTCTGGTTTGGTCAGTGGAAAAGAGGCAGAGCAGATGGGGTCCTAGCTCTGAGTTGGCAGTGTTCGACGATGCCTTTTTGGGGTAGTACTTTCCTAGAGAGTTGAGCTAACTAAGGTGAGGGAGTTTTTGAATCTGAAGTAGGAAGCTATGAGTGTGCAGGAGTACAACCTTAAATCCATTCAACTGTCCCATTATGCTATGACTCAGGTGGCAGACATGTATACTAGGATGGATCTATTTATGTTAGGGCTCTCTCGGATAACTAAGAGAGAGGGCAGAAATGCTATGCTAATTGGGGATATGGACATAGCTCATTTAATGACTTATGTGCAGGAAGTGGAGGAGGAAAAGATGTAGGATAGAGAGGAGTTCAGAAACAAGAGGAATAAGACATCAGGCTAGGAGACAGGTAAGAAGAGGGTTGGAAGTGTCATTCAGTCATCCTTTCATCCTAGGACATCTAGACCAATACCTTGGTCTGCTAGTGCACCTACACTGAGGGTCAGGAATAAGCAGGGATCACAGAGTCGTAGAGTTCAGGGCAGCCAGTCACAAGGGAGTGTAGCTCAAGGATTGACTCGTTATCCAGTTTATGGTAAGTGTGGCAGGTCTCATCCAAGAGAGTGCCTTATGGGCAGAAATGGTTGTTTTATATATGGACAGGTGGGAAGAACATTTTGAAGGATTATCCTATAAGGAGGCAGAACATTAGGGATAACAAATCATAGTTAATTTCTTTAGCACCACAATGTAAGCCAATTCAGAGAGGTGCTACAACAGGGACAGGTGAGGGCACAAACTGCCTATCTGCCATGGCCACCAGACAGGAGCAGGAGAACTTACTAGATGTGGTTATATGCTCAAAGTATTTATGCATGATGTCTATGCATTGTTAGACCCAAGTGCTATATTGTGATTTGTGACTCCTTATGTAGCCACGAAGTTTATGATCAATCCAGAATGTCTTTTTGAGCCTTTTAATGTTTCCATTTATGTTGGAGAACCTATTCAAGCATAAAGAGTCTATAGGGGTTGTCTATTGCAAGTTTACCATAAGGATACCTTATAAGATCTGGTTGAGTTAGACATGATAGATTTTGATGTCATTCTAGGCCTAGATTGGCTTCATGCTTGTTCTGCCTCCATATACTGCTGAACCAGGGTGGTCAAGCTTCAGTTTCTAATGAGCCAATCTTAGAGTGGAGATGTAGCTCAGTTTATCCTAAGGGTAAACTTGTCTCATATCTCAAAGCCAGAAAGTTAATTTTCAAAGGGTGTATATACTATCAGAGTCAAATATTCCGCTACTGAGACACCATCCCTCCAGTTTATTTCAGTCATGAATGAATTCCCAGAAGTCTTTCAAAATGATCTACCTGGAGTCCCTCCTGATAGGGAGATAGAATTTAGGATAGACATCCTCCAGATACTCAGCCTATATCTATTCCTCCGTATCATATGGCCCCTTTAGAGTTAAAAGAGTTAAAAATACAACTCAAAGACCTCCTAGATAAGGGTGTCATTAGACCAAGAATCTCACCTTGGGGTGCTCCAGTTCTCTTCGTGTATAAAAAGGATTGTTCTCTTAGAATGTGCATAGATTATCGCCAGTTAAATAAGGTCACCATAAAGAATAAATATTCTCTTTTCAAAATTGATGAGCTATATGACCAAATCAAGGGTGCTACTTGTCTCTCCAAAATAAACCTCAGATCTAGGTACCATCAGCTCAAAGTTAGAAGTTGACATCCCTAAGATAGGCTTCAGACCCAAGTATGGTCATTATGAGTTCTTGATCATGTTATTTGTCTGGAAAATGCACCAATGACTTTCATGGATCTTATGAATATGGTGCTAAGGCCGTACCTAGATATGTTCATCATTGTGTTCATAGATGACATCAGATCTACTCTTGTAATGAGGAAGAGCCTTCTAACCATCTTACAATTATCCTTCAGACCCTTAAGGACCAACAATTGTATGCTAAATTTTCTAAATGTGAGTTTGGGTTAGCATCTGTAGCATTTTTGGGTCATATTATTTTTGGTGAGGGCATTCAAGTTGATTCTCAAAAGATTGAGGTGGTAAGGAACTAGCCAAGGCCCACAACTCCAACAAAGATAATGAGTTTCTTGGGTTTGGTAGGATATTACAGATATTTTGTAGAGGGGATTTCTTTTATCTCAGCTCCCTTGCCTAAGCTAACTCAAAAGAAGGTTAAGTTCATATGGTATGAAGCTTGTGAGAAGAGTTTCTAGGAGTTAACTAGCTTGACTACAACTCCGGTCTTATCCCTACCCAAGGGAGCAGATGGCTTCGTTGTATACTCTGATGCTTCCAGAGTTGGCTTAGGATCCGTACTGATGCAAAGAGGCAAGGTGATAGCATATGCCTCCAGAAAACATAAGACTTATGCGAAGAACTACCTAACTCATGATGTTAAGATTTTTGTCATGGTATTTGCTCACAAAATCTGGGGACACTATATTTACGGGGGACATGTTAGTGTATTTACTGACCACAAGAGCTTGCAGTATGTATTTAGTCAGGAGGAGCTGAACTTGATGTAGAGGAGATGGTTGGAACTGCTGAAGGACTATTGCATGAGCATCCTCTATCACCCAGGTAAAGCTAATGTAGTTGTTGATGCTCTTAGCAAGTTGACCATGGGGAGCACCGTACATATTGAGGACGGAAAGAAAGAACTAACTAAGGAGGTGCACAGACTAGCACTCTTAGGAGTACAAATTGAAGATTCTGACGAAGGTGATGCAATTATAAAAAATGGGGTCACTACAAGACAAAAGACTTTTAACGACCATTTCTTAACGAAGGGAAATGAATTCGGTCATTATAAATACGTGTGTACAATTCTAGTGACCAAATTATTTTCGGTCGTTATAAATATACTTATAGTGACCAAATATTTTTCTGGTCATTATATTAATAGCGACAAAAGTTTTTTCTAGTCATTGTAAATATACTTATAGCGACCAAATCTTTTTTCGGTCGTTATAAATACACGTATAGTGATCAATTATTTTTGGTTGTTAGAGACAAGTTTAAATCCACCATTAATGAAGGCATAAATTTGATCATTAAAAACATAATATCCCGTCTTTAAAACGTATTAGTTGGTGTAAAAATATATTTTAATTAATATGAGTGCAAAGATATCAGACTAAATTATGTTATAAGTTTAACAAGTGGTGTTTTATTAATTATTTCATCATTTTGATAAGAATCTTCCATCTTCTGTAATTTTGGTTATTTCATAATTAAAAAAGTTTAATAAAAAGAAAAAAAATATTAATGTATTATTCTCTAATAACGCTATCCATCATTCTTATAAAATTTTAAAATATTTTAAAAGTATTTAACTACAATCTTTTTGGCATAATCTTTTTTAACTTAAATATTTTCTTGATATAGTTTCTATATATGTTTTTATTTTGAGAGACAATTTATTCATCTTTACTTGACCTTTTTAAAGATGCAAGATGAAGTAGGCCAAAAAAAAATTATAATGAAATAAAAAATTAAACATTGAAATAATAATATTAAATAATAATTATGAACTTATGAGATTAATTTAAGGTAGAAAACTTATATAAATTTGGTAATAAGTAATTTTCTCAAGAGGATAGATGTTTCTCTACTTACAAATTACCTCGATTAATAGACTTAAGAAATAGTATTCAGTAATAATGTTTCTTTAATAAAAAATATATATTTTGTGTCGATTTTTTTATCATTGATTGTGAAACTAATAGATGTACAAAGAAAAATCATTCATTTGAGTTAGAAAAGTATAAAGTGAAATATTATAAATAGACAATTTTAAAAGCTAGCTTTACGTGACATATAATCAACTACTAAATTAATTAAAAGATCATAATTTTTTTATTATTTAAAATGTAAGATGATATAATTGATTTGTATCTCTTAATATTTTATTGATACTGAATTATTTATATTAGGTGAATACTATTAATATAAAAAGTGAAAGTAAAAGAAGTTAGGGGTTTTATCCTTGAATCAATGTACAAAAAGTCAATAACTAATGGTGAAAATACAAAACAACTTTATGTATAGAACTAGAAAGGCCAACTTTCTTTTCATTTAATTATGAGAATAGAAACAAAGTTTATATCTCATTGTAGTTAATCTTTGATTTTGTGAAAAAAGAAGAGAATAGTTATTAGGAGTGATTAATAACCTTACATGAAGTTTTTATACTTGTCTTTTGACAGTCATGCAATTTGAAGAACTCATCCTCAGCGGAACTGTAAAGAAGTATAAGCAACGGAAGATTTTTAAAGCACAGGAAGAATGCATTTCATATTTAAGAAAAGATACTCTAGTTTTTCTTTTATTAAGAGTTACAAAAATATAATATTATACAATTTGTATTTCTATATTTTTGTAACATTACGTAATATCATTCTTTACAATTATGATGAAATTTAATATGAATATAATCAATTTGTATGTTTTCATATGTGCATGTATTTGTATGTGTGTGTATGTATGCACTTTTACTGATCTTATTTATGGTTATAATTAAGGTTTTAATAACTAGAATTGAAGTGAGCCTTGGAGTAATTGGTAAAGTTATTATCATGTATCCAGAAGGTCACGGGTTGAAACTTTATAACATCCTCTGGCAGAAATGCAAGGTAAAACTACATACAATAAATCTTGTGGTCGGACCCTTCCCCGAAAGTGCACCTGGCTTGCCTATTTTTCTTAATAACTAGAAAGAATATAAATAAGTGAAGGAAAAATTTGCTTGCTGAAAAGAGGCATAACGACTAGAATTTTGTCGTCGTTAAAACGTTTTAACGACCAGATTAAATCCATTCACTAAACTTTTAACAGCAGAGCATTTAAGGACTGGTGATGACCAAATTTTTACTGGTCGTTATTGGCTAAAAACGATCGGATTTATACTTTTAGTGATGAAATTTTCTCTCATTAAAAACATATTTTCTTGTAGTGGGCAGAGTCATCATTAGTAGTGGAGGTGAAAGAAAAGCAAGACCAGGATCCTATCTTCCTTCATTTGAAAGAAGATGTTCAGAAGCAGAAGGCATTAGCGCTTGCAAAAAGGGGGAGTTGGATTCCTAAGATACCAAGGCATGCTATGGGTCGTGGATTGGAATACGACTGGTACTGTCAACCCTAGGATGTAGGTCATGGATTGAAATACGACCGGTACTGTCAACTGTTAGATAAACTTTTGCAAGTTGATTTTTGAGTCCCGAAACTTACGAACCAAAATACAGGTCGTAAAAACTTCTATGGGCTGTAGAATGGACTCGTAGAATGATCCAGTGACGCTGAAAACTGTCCAAAAACATAGGATGGATCCTTACGGGCCATAGAAACTTCTACCGATCGTAGATGGAAATCGTACCTGACTTAAATATTGATTTTAAAGAGGGGTATTTTCATCTTTTCTCACCCTTTAAGCCTAAACTTATCCGTTTTCACTTAAATAAACACCTAAAACATGATTCTTTATATCATTAATGTTCAAACACTCTCCAAACTCTAAATGTAGTTTCAAAAGGGCAAAAGCTAGGGCTTTCAAGCACTTTTTCCAAATTTGTTAAAGAGCCTAATTCCCACAGGTATGTAAGGCCTACAAATATCTGTTTCACTATTTCATCATCGTGTAACTACCAGTTTTCTCCAAGTATCAAGTTGTTAGTTGGAAACAAGGTTTATTTATTTTGAAAAATTATTCTAGTTTATGCTATTATTGAAGAAAAACATGAAATTTACTAAAATTTTCTACTATATCAAGGTCTTAGCTTGAGATACTAATTTTCAGTAATAAACTAATTAAACCTAAAGTTACTATGAAAATCTATGAATTTCTAGTTCTTGCTTCAAACACAAGAAAAGCATTAGCATAAGTATTTTATGAATAGTGAAACATGAAATCATTGATTTTAGATAGTTTTGAGAAAAGTTAAGAGAATGCTAAGTTGGGCTAAGTCCTAAAAAGATTAAAAATAATACCTAGAGCAGATAACGTTCTTTTAAATATGAGCATTATAAAAGTTGTTTTGGGAGTAGTATTGAACACCCATATGAGTGAAAGTAATAATAATTTGAACTCATAAACTACGTAGATGGTATAAGATAGGATTGTACCAAAAGCACAACTCTTTATTGCCACTGAGATGGCCCAATTTTGGGATGGATCCACCCCCTAGTTTTCATCCCTTGTACTGATAAAGTATGGATGGCCCTGGCAGCATCGGTACCATCACGAAACTCATAAGTAATGGTTGTCGGTTAGAGAAACTGTTCAAGATAAAGTAAACTAATTCTCGCATACAGAGTTTCAGCATATGTTTTTACTTTCAGCATACACTTTTTTATTACTTATGCTATCCTATTTTGAGACATGTTTTTTAGCTACTTTTAAGTATAAAACCCTATCCTAAATTCCCCATTTTGGCTATTTTACATCCTCGTACATTCCATGTACTGACATCCTTTGGATCTACATCATTTTATGATACAAATGCAGGTGGTGGAGTACCTCAGCAGACACCTCCATTAAGGACTAGTATTTCATTCAGCCATCGGTGAGGCCTCTTACTAGTTCGAGGCATTGGAGTCTTTATTCATGTTTTAACATTTCTTTTCAGTTATGGTTATCATGGGCCTATCACGGTAGTTGTTCTAGATTACTTTAGTGAGAGGTTCCATGGACTAGATGTCATGAGTTTCAATTCTTGTTTTTCAGTTATTGTTGGGATGTTTCCTTTGTTTAGTTGTTCAGACAGTTGCTTATATCTATGCCTACCATTTTATTATTTAACTCCTTCACTGAGTAAAGTAGCTAGGCCAAGTGATTCGCTTTTCACCAAAAATGGTTCAGACACACCTAGGGTGTAAACTCGGGGTGTGACATATGTAATACACTATTAACATAATTTCGTTATCGTCTAAAACATGATGATAGAATCGTAAAAGAGATGAAAATGAACATTTGAGACATTTAAAAGGCCAACCTTAATCAAAGTCCAGTAAAGAAAAGACTCGTCAAAAGAAAGCTGATACTGTAGTTGCAAAGTTTAGTGAGAATTTCTAAATAATTAGCCATATAGAATTCTTTCAATTCCTATTAATATTCCATTACTATTTTTTCACTTTACTCTTTTCATATGTTAGGAACTCCAAAATTCTATACCATAATAATTGTAAGGACTTGAACGTCCTACAACCTGGATCTTTGAAATTTGGTTCCAGACAAGTTTTAGAACAAGGTAATGCTCTATAGAAGCCCGCACGGTCCGTGTGAGGCTATACGGACTGTGTGGAGCCTCTTTAGAGTAGATTGAGGCCTTTATGTGGAGTGTATGGGCCTTAATGTGGAGTTTTGGACTAAGGCACGCCACACATGGACCCTATACGGGCTGTGTGACACTTCACCGACCATGTGGTCAGTCATGTGGTGGCCTTAGTCTTGAAATCCCACAGTTTTGGGACCAAGTAAGGAGTAATGACCAAGTATAAGGTCCGTACAAGGTGATACATTCTGTATGGCCTCTCGTATGGGTCTCGGACTGAAAATTTTCTATGTATTGGATCACCATCTCAGAACTTTGTTATGAAGAATTTTCTAAGTAAAGTGGTATAGAGGAGTACATGGTCCGTATAGCTTGGTACGGACCGTGAGACTAACCGTTGGGTACCTTCGTCAAATTTTTCTAAGTGTATAATCTTCACGATCAAGCTAAGCTCACTTTCAAGACCACAATTCAAGCTTATTTATGTTTTTTAGGGCCATCATGGGTCTCCTACATCAAGCCAAGTTAAAAAGAATTCCATTGGCTAAGCTTTTCACAAGAATCGATAGAAGTGCCAACTTTAAATAGTCATATCTCTTAGCTCAAAATGAACTGGGTGTCCCACAGCCTATCAAATTTAAGCTCTTTTAATTAGCTTTCCAACGCATCTAGTTTCACCTCATTCCAAGATCGAATCAAGAAGTTATGCTCGTTTTCATCAATCCCATTTGTGTAATTTTGTCTAAGATTTGGCCAAGTGTGGTATTACGGGAGGATTTCATGGTCCATGAAACCTTGTACCGATCGTGAGACCTCTTCATGGGAGCCCTGACAAGAAATGTTATTTTTCTTCATTAATGATTTTTTTTGGTAAATATGGCTTCTCCTAAGGATCTTTTATGACTTCTGATGCTATCATAAGACCTCCAAATGACCTAAACTCTATTGCTCTCATTCAAATTTGTTCCTCACATTTAAAATTCTCTCAAGTCACTCTTAAGAACTCTCTCAAAGGATTCTTGTGAATCTAAGCTTGGGAATCAAGGAAAGGCTCATTCTTCTGCAAATTTCTTCTTGAATCTTCTTCATTAACTAAGGTATGTGGCTTTGATTCTTGGTCCTTTCCAACCAAGATGACCCAAACTCTTTTCAAGTGATTTTTATGAACTTTAGCTTTAAATATGGATTTTCAATATATTGTGTATTAAATTCAACTGATATATAGGCTATGTTTATTTATTGATTTTAAAGTGAATTAAGCCCTAATATGATATGAAATGCATTGATGTTATGAAGCTATGAAAGTTCATGTCCCCTTTAAAGCTTGACTTGTGCATGGATAATCTGTAATATGATTTAAATATGAATTTTACTTATGCTTTTACTTGAATCTCATAATGTATTGTTGATTTAAGTTTGAATCTCTATTACCAATGTTAATATCATCTCGTTCATAGCATATGCATAGATGACTATGGTTTTTATGAAGTTTATGAAGTGGGTCAAGACCCAAGTATTTTTATATATATAATTTTGATAAAATTATGGTTATGACAAGAGAATGATTACATAAATGTCTAAGATTATGGATCTTTGAGCAATTATGGGTGTTTACACCACTATGTTTAGGGAGTATCGATTGAGATTTGAGGTGGGGTGGCTATCCCCAAGGGTCCCTACTTATTTCTAAAGAAGTGCTCCAAAGGAGCTATTCCTATGCATGAAAAGTATTCGTGAAGAATGTTTTGGCTTTTTAGCCATTATGCATGATTATAAGGAATGTGATTTGGTCTTTAATCCTAAGAATGCATGTAAATGATTTGAAAGTCTTATGCCTCTTTTACAAGCATGTGTGTGTGTGTGTATATATATATATGCATTCTAGTGGAATGATGACCTAGCATTGAGAGGACCTTGAGATTGAGGTACATCCTATTAGTTGATGCATGACCAGTTAGAGATGAATCTCGTTGTCACATGTGCTTACTCTTTCATGTACACTTCTGAACCGATAATGTGTGCTTGTTTTGGGACTTTTGGGTTCCCATTCATCATGTCACTTCTAGGTCCTAGGCTCAGGTTGTGACAATAATTTTCTTCAAATATCTAAAAATAAGCTGGTACAGGATAATTAGATGAGGTGACACCCATATTTATATATATTGTTCTGTTCATCTTGGCTATTTACTCATTTTTATAATTGTATAAAATCAACTATATTATGAAGTTACAATTTACTAATACATGTTTAGAGATCAGGAGGTGTTTATTTAGTAAGAATCGTTTTCAATATTTTATAGATAAGACTGTGTTAAAATTGTAGAAGTTATCACTAGCTTAATGTTTGTTTAGTAAGAATCATTTTTAATATTTTGTAGGAAAATTTTGTTTAAAGTTTCAAAAATATTATCATTAACTTTAAAATTATTATATTTATTTTTCAAGTAGGTTTTCTATTTCTTTTGAGGAGTTCTAAGAAGGAAAAAAGATATTGACTGCAATTAGAAAAATTTAAGCATAAATAAGATATACGAAGAACTTGAAGCACTGGATAAAAGTTAAACTTGAAGATTTAAATGCATAACATTACAAGAAGCACTAGCATAGGAATAAAAAGTGACTTTTGGGTAGCAAATTGGTGTCATCGACAATGGATGATTTTGAATAAGAGGACTTGTTGAGACATCATTTAATCAAAATGATTTATTCTTCATATATTGTGATTTTGAATTTTCATTAATTTTATCGAGTTCGTAACTAATTCATTTAGATAAATGCCTGAAATTGATAGATAAAATGTTTATATCAATTTTTGAAATGATAAACATATAGAGTGACCTAATAATAGATCTTTTATTCATTTTGAATAGATTTACTATCTTAGGATTCACATCTACGATGACGAAAAAGATGGAGTAAATTGAATTAATAATAAAATGTATTAAGAACTAAATTAATTCTTTTTGGATGTACGATTAAAAGGATATTATATTTACCTTTGGATAATGATCATGGGTAAATTTATTGAGATAATTCACCACTGCGCGAAGCGCAGATAATTTATCTAGTAAATAAATCGATAAACAACGTAATCAATGCATAGTGACCATATCAACTAATTAATAAACCACTCTCTGGAAAACACTACTACTATCATCACTGAAAAACTTGGTTGATCGACTCTAACGGCCAATACAGCCGTTAGCCAATCCTTCGATGGAGCTGGTCAAGCGATCCAATTGAAAGTTTATGTGAGTATTCTGAAATCTAATTTTCCTAATGAACAATCAATCCCTATTAAGCCAATTGTCATATGGAAACAAAAGGAAGTGGATCAGATGATTGTGCGAGAGAAACTCAAATAAATTGTTATTGGAAAGTTTTCTCATGGATGGCCGGACATGCAGGACCTTAGGCGCCTAATTCCAAACCAATGTGAGTTAAAAGGGGATTGACAATTGGCCTATTAAGCAATAGACATATTTTGGTATGGGCTTTACTTCTTGAGGATTATGTTCATCTATTATCCAAGCTTGCCTTTTATATTACACACCAGAACTGGTCGTACCTTATGAGAACTTTTAGGTGGGAACTGATGTTTAATCCTGAGGAGGAAACGTCGATCGCTATTGCCTGGATTTCCTTCCCTTAACTCCCACCTAACTTATTCTGTGAGGAGGTAAGTTTTTCACTTGTTGTAATAGTTGGAAAGCCTTTACAAGTACATATAGCTACAAAGAATGGAACTTGACCTAGTTCCACGAGAGTTAAGGTA
The DNA here is from genome assembly GCA_011800125.2 of Solanum clarkiae. Taxonomy (NCBI): domain Eukaryota; kingdom Viridiplantae; phylum Streptophyta; class Magnoliopsida; order Solanales; family Solanaceae; genus Solanum; species Solanum clarkiae. The sequence goes on along the minus strand of JAABOM020100956.1, from coordinate 8,614 downwards.
GAAGTCAACTTGCTAGGGCAGAATTATAATAGGCATTATAAAGGATGGAGGAGAAATAACAGAATAGTGGATCCTAATCAAGTATGATTACATGCCCAAATATTGTTAAGCATGCTAATTCAGGGATATGATGAAGCTCTATGCTATATCAAAAACCCATAATTGTTGATGAAGAAAAAGGGCAATCAAGTGGAGGAGGACAAGAAGGAAGATGTCACACCAAACACTCAAGAGAAGACTACCACTGAAAAAGTGGTCACTGAGAAGCAACAACAGAAACGATGAGGGATTTATAGAACAAAAGAAGAAGAATGTAGGAAGAAAACAAAAACCGAAGTAGCTATGGAAGGCCAGTACACATAATATATTTGCTAACCTAGAAAATAAAAAGTACAACTCAGACCAAAAGAAAAAGGGGTAGGACTAACAGGTAAACAAAATTAATGAAGAGCAACCAACACAACTGTAGGGGAATAATAACAAATAATCCATAAAATTATAGGTGGAGAAGACTTTTCTAGGGAAGGAAAAGAGGGCAGAGGTGAAAAGAATAAATGCATGTGAGACTAAGGTTAATGAGAATGGAAGTGATGTCAAAGACAACATATAGGGGATTGAAGAAGTACAAACCTTAGGGGAGAAAAAGGACAAGGGGAAGGGAGTTTTGTTAAACAAAATTATCAAGGTGTCACTGGTGGTACAACTACCAATGTACAGGGGGCAATCAGGTAGATCAGTCTAGTGGAGGTGACATTGAAGGAGAGGACTTTGTCCAGGTGGATGACTCTGACCAGGATAAAGTGGATGCAAGTGCTACCATTGATGAGGAGGGCATAGAAGAAAACATCAACCAAGGATGAAAATCAAGGTCCCTCTCCTTATAAGAACAAGGAGTGGTAAAACTAGGACTTTTAGTTGTCATTAATGATAAATAAAGCCCTATTCTGGAATATCAGGTTAGTCAATACCCAAAATGCCTTTGGGAGGTTGATTGACTTGAACAGGAGATATCACTACTTTTTTATTGCTTTGATGGAGCCTTTTCAAGTTCGGAAGAGATAGATCATTACAAAAACATATTTGGCTTTGACTATGCTTCAGTAAACTATTTTGGAAAATTTTGGATTTTTTGGAGAAAGGACGGGCTGGTACAACAATTAGTAATTCTCAACAGCAGATTACCATGAGACTTTTGAAAGGGGATCAAGAATTCTTGGTTACTTCTGTATATGCCAGGTATAGTGCACTAGCTAGATAGGTTAGAATTCTGGGAGGTGCTAGAGACCCTTGATGCTGGAGACTGCCCATGGCTAGTTGGGGGTGATTTTAATGTAATCTTAACAGAAGAAGAGAAACTAAGCGTGTTGGACTTCATACAACAAGAGGCAATGGACTTTCCTGATTGCATGAATAATGTGCCTTGATAGAAGACAACTACTATGGTAGCAAATATACAGGTCGATTGGTAAAATAAATGAAGCTTGCATTTTCAAGATGCTTGACAGGATGTTTATTACTCAGAAATTTTCAGACATTTTTCCAGAAGTTGAAGTGGAGCACCTGATCAGATAAGGGTCAGATCATGCTCCACTGCATTTGACTTGCAGTTCTGAGGTGATACATGTTTATAAACATTTTAGATTTCTTAACTTTTGGTGGTCACAAAAAAAATTCAAGTCTATAAATGAAGAATGGTGGCAGGTTGATTTCAGAAGCTCCTCTTTTCTGGAAGTACATGCGAAGCTTAAAAAGGTCAAAAGTGTCTTAGTTCATATTGAAGGATATTATTAGGGTTAAAGAAGCAAAAGTAAAGATCATGCCCATCTTAGAAAACAGGGTAGAATTAAGTAGGGTGCAAGATGAATTGAAGGAATTTCTAAATATAGAAGAAGAGTTTTGGAAACACAAAATAGGGAGGAGATGGTTTGCGCAGGGAGATAGAAACACAAAATTCTTTCATTCTTATGTCAGGGGAAAGAGGAAAAAGTTGCAGATCAGTGAAATAAAGAACGAACATGGTCTCAGTCTAACAAAAGACTTGGAAATAGAGCTGGAAGCAGTTAGAGTTTTCAGGACCAGTTTAATGAAGAAAATTTTAGCACTAGCTTCTCAATGTTGGATATAGTTTCCTCCCCAGTCACTTAAGAAAAGAATGAATTGATGATTACACTGCCTACTATGGATGAAGTTGAGAAGGTTTTGTTTCAATTAAATGGGGCCAGTGCAACTAGTCCTGATGGTTTTATTGGTCTTTTATTAGACATGCTTGGAGGTGGTTTCACAGGATGTTACTAATGTGGTGAGAGCCTTCTTTTGTGGTCATAGTCTACCCAGGTATGTAACATATAATAATCTGTCATTGTTACCAAAAAAGGAAAAAGTAAAGACTATTTCAGACTTGAGGCCAATTAGATTGAGTTGTTTTATCAACAAAGTCATTTCTAGAGTTCTATATGAAATGTTGTTTTTGGTGCTACCAAAGATTATATCCCCAAATCAAACTAGTTTTCTAAAGAATAAAAGTATCTTTGAAAATGTACTTCTTGCTCAGGAGATTTTAGGGGATATTAATTAAAGAAATAAACATACCAATGCGGTACTCAAACTGGATATGACCAAGGTATATGACAGAGTTTCATGGATTTTCCTGATAAAAGTTTTGAGGAAATTTGGTTTTGGTGAGATTATTATTGATATGGTATGGAAGCTGGCTTCAAATAATTGGTATCAGTGTGTATCAATGGACATACTTATGGTTTGTTTCAATATTACAGAGGACTGAAATAGGGTGATCCTATTTCTCCTACCCTATTTATAATTGCTGCTGATGTTTTAGCTAGGGGTTTGAATAATCTGCACATGGGAAGAAGCTTTATTGGTTATAGGTTGCCTAAGTGGAATCCTAAATCAATCATTATTTATATGTAGATGATATCCTTTTCTACTCAGGTGATAAGGCTTCTATCATAAAAATGATACATGTGCTAAGGAACTATGAAGCTATATGAGAACAACTCATTTACAAGTCCAAATATTTCTTCTATCTGCATGAAAACACTCCTCTCATTTTATTCTATCAAATAGAGGAAGTTAACAGGAATAAGACAAGGGGATTTTCGCCTAACTTATTTGGGATGGCCTTATAATGGGAGACGAAATGGTTCCTATTTTGAATGGTTGATGAGAAAAGTTGCTAAGAGGATTCTCTCATGGAAGAACAAATTCTTATCATTTGGAGGCAAACTTATCCTCATCAACCATGGTCTTCAATCAATTCCTATTTACTTCTTACCTTCCCTAACAACCCCATAGGTGTGATAAGAAAAACACACCAAATTTTTGTTAAATGCTTCTGAGGATCTACTTCCACAAAGAAGAGAATGCATTGGGTGGCTTGGAAAGAGACATGTTATCCTAAAAAGGAAGGAAGTCTAGGTTTTAGATCCCTGATTGATATTAAAAGCTTTGTTGCAACTTTAGAACTACTATAACATCCTCATGAACAACTTACATTGGGAAGAAGTACTACAAAAAAGCTTCACCATTTGCTTGCAAAAAGCATAGGGGCTTCACAAGCTTAGAGGAGCATGGTAAAGATAAGGAGGATGTGGAACCTTTTATTTGGTGGCAAGTGAAGGAAGAAAATTCCAATTTCTAGTTTGAAAACTGGACTAGACTAGAGGCTTTATATTATGTAGAGGCAGAGTCCACAGAGGAAGTTGAGATATGAGGACATGTTCAAATTATGCAAAATGCAAGAGAATAGATTATGAAATAGTGAAATCAATGTATCTTAAAATCATGTAAATCATCCCACCAACATCATGGTAAAAAACCAATCATGAATAACTTATAAATCATATCAAAACGTCACTATAGTTTATAGATTTCATAGTTTGAATCATGTATAGTCTCAATAGAAAAGATCATTTCATAGTATAAGCTCAAAATAGATATTTATACATAATCATCAATATTTGACAATGCCCAACATATTTCATGCTCATATTTCATAATAAAGGGTACCCATAAGAAATATAACTTGAAATCATATAATATTCATAAAAAGAAAGATTGGGCTTTATGGGTGAAAGGAGCCCAAGAATGAAACCCACACACTTTCATCCTTGAATTTATTGAAATTGAGTTGAGAAAGACTTGAAGCATGGAATGGAGTCTTGAAATCCACAACTTGTTCTTGAGTTTCCTTGAATTCTTTTTGGGGTTTGGTAGAGGCTCTTGGGAGAATTTGAGAGTGTACTCCAATTGGGAGGAGTGCATGTGACCTTTAGGAATAAGGTTTAGGTCTTTAGGAAGTGTTAAGATAGCATAGGAATCCCCAAAAGATAAATAGAAATAACTAAATTTAGAAAATACCATTAATGAAACTAAATTTAGCAAAAAATTGTATATACCCTTGCACATATGAGTTTTACAAAAATGGGCATAACTTCATCTGAATTCTAAAGAAGGTGAAACAAAGTAAGTTGGAAAGCTAATGAAAAGAGCTTTAATATGATAGGTTGTGGGATCTACTTCTTTGTATGCTAAGAGATATGCCTCTTTAAAGTTGACCCTCCTACAGGTACTTGTGGAAAACTTAGCCCACGGAAATTCCTTTGAACTTGGGTTGATGTAGGGGACCCATTGTGGTCTTTAACGACATGGATAAGCTTAACTTAGATCTGAATGAGAGCTTGAAGCTTGAATGATTTTCTTGAGATCCGAAATAAGTTTGGGACACTTGAATTTGGGCGAAATATTTGGCTAAATGTTAGAGAGGGTTTTCAAGTATGTCATCAATGATATGGGATTGAAAATGACTAAGTATAGGTATTTTTATGCATTGGAAGGCTTAGGCCCAAGACCCAAAAGCCTTGGACCGAAACAACAAAACTGGGCGAAAATAACATTGGTCAGTGACAAAGGCACGTCGCAGTACCAATGCGGACCCACACTATTTTGTGCGAACTTGGTATCAGAGTACCAGGTTGTTAATGGTCCTTGGTTTCCAACACAACACATTGATTAGAGTCTTATTTATGGTTGTGAAGCGCACCACGACTATGAATGAGAGGCTATGAGTTATTTTAGGAAATGTTTCCCTTCTTCTTAATCTATGTTGTGCGATAGACTTAAGTCCCCTAAGGCTTATGTCTTATTTTAATCATTGCATTTCATAATATGTCGCAACCTACTCGGGATGGTGATATATCAAATGTGGAGGTTAGCAATGCTCTATAGATATTGGTCAAACGGTGACAAAGTTGACAACTCAACTCAATCGACAAGTGAGTGCCCCCGACACTTCAACTGGTGAGAGGGAGGAGAGAGGGGCTAAGAAGCCCATTTTGAATGAATGTTGCAAGGTCCCAAAGGTGGTGGTGGTGTGATGCCCAATGCTATGTGCCCAAGGTTGGTAAGATGCATAGAGGCCCATGTTTGAGGGGCACCAATGCTTGGTTCGGTTGTGGTGAAGAGGGGCATAAGAGGATGGATTGTCCTCATAAACGCATCAAGGGTAAAGGTGGTCATGTTGATCAAGTGGCTCGAGGAGTGGATGTGGCTACCAATATGTTGAAGTTTCCTTTGACCTTGATGTATATGCATAGGAAGGTTCTGTTGTTTCGATTTCCTTTCATTATTCATTTTGGTTGCTAGTGGGCTTCTTGTGTGTCCCGAGTTGTTATGTGAACCTTTGGTGTCTACCTTTTTGTTGAGTCTATTGTAGCTAGAAAGTTCATAGGTATTGTTCCGTGTTCATATTGCATTAGTTCTTGCCTTGTGTCTTGTTGGGTTGATGTGATGATTTTGATGTCATTCTTGAGATGGATTAGTTGCTTGCATATTGTGTATCCATTGATTGTAGGGCCCATAGAGTTAGATTCACATTCCCTAATAAACTCGTCCTTGAGTGGGGCTTGTAAGGTAGTTGTGAAGGATAAGTCCATTTCTTGTCTTAAGATACAATTGATCTCTAAGGGTTACATTTATCATCTCATAAGTGTTAGGCGTATTGAACCTAAGTTATTTCTATTGAGTTGTTTCCATTGACCAATGGGTTATTGAATGTCCTTTCTGATATTTTGAATTTGGGGTAGTGTCTTTTGGTGTGGCTAGTAAACCAGTTATGTCAATAGGTATCATAAACAGGGTCTTTAATCCCTACCTTGTTACGTTTGTAGTGGTCCTTGGTGATGATGTGTTGGTTATTTCTGGAAGTGAGGAAGAGTTTGTGAATCCATTGAGGGTGACGTTGTGAATTTTGAAGGAGGTGAGGTTGGGTGAAATAAGAAGGGGTGAAGTGAAAAGGGTGATGCAGTGGCTTTGATGGTTCTGAATGTTCTTCTATTGAAGAGGTCTAGTTAACCAAGGCCTTGATTTCTGTCTTGATAGAGTTGGAGGTCTCAGTGAGATGGTAGAGTGGAGGTTTTCTCCTAAGGGCGAGATGGTGTCATTGGATACTAAGGTAGCTATGTGTTCTTATGTTGAGGATTGGGTTCACTTGGAAGTCCCACACATGAAAGGTGTGGTATGGTTTGGCAAGAAGGGGAATTGAGTTTATGGTTTGTTGGCCCTTATAGAGTGTTGGGGGAGGATACCTTGCCAAATTGGAGTTGCCTATGAATATTGATGTGGTTTGTCTGTTTCTTCATGCTTTTAGGTTAAGAGGAGGTGATGGTGACTCTAGATGCATAGAATCATTGAGGTTGTGGGTGTGGAGGAGGATAAGTTGTCTTAGGAGGAGGTCCTGGTGGAGGTATTTGATGAAAGGGTGGAAGAGTTGATTAATGAGGATGTAGTGTTCGTCAAGGCCCATTAAAAGAATCGTCAATTTTAAAGTGTCTCTCGAGGAGCCAAAGTGGGAATGGAGAAACAATATTCGTATCTCTTTCATTCTATTCAAGCTTATGACAACACATCAAGTCCTTTTCTATTATTCCAAGTCTTAAGTATTAGCCCTCATGTCATTTGCATACATTGTTGTTTATATTGACAAGTTCATGTTGATTTTGACACTTATGTTGAGATTTTTGAAATGATATTTAAGTGCATTGTTGCATCCTTGTCTGGGCGGAAATCATCTTGACTATTTCTCCTATATACCTTTCTTTGACATTCGGAGACGAATGTTCCCGAGGGGGAGATATTGAAATGATCCAAAAAGTGCCCGAAAATGTGCCTCAGAAGTGCCCGAAATCATAATATCCATATATCTCAAAATTCGTTCATGATATCGACTGTGAGATGGGTCTAACCCCGATTTTAGAGCAAATGCAGCAAAATTTGATTTTTCCAAGTTTGCGCAAAATAGTGTGGGTTCGCGTTGGTACCGTGACGCGCCTCCGTCGCGGACCAGTGTTATTTTTGCCCAATTTTGTTGTTTCGATCCAAGGATTTTGGCTCTTGGGCCTAAGCCTTCCTATGCGTAAAAAGACCTATACTTAGTCATTTTCAATCCTATATTATTCAAGACATTCCCCAAAACCTTCTCTAACACTTCGCCAAATATTTCGCCCAAATTCAAGTGTTCGAAACTCATTCCGGATCTCAATAAATTTATTCAAACTTCAAGCTCTCATTCAAATCTAATTCAAGCTTATTCATTTCGTAAAAGACCATCATGAGTCCCCTACATCAAGTCAAGTTCAAAGGAATTTCCATTGGCTAAGTTTTGCACAAGTACCTGCAGGAGGGTCATCTTTAAAGGGGGAATATCTCTTAGCACACATAGAACTGGGTGTACCACGACCTACCAAATTAAAGCTCTTTACATTATCTTTCGAATGTACTTGGTTTCATCTTATTTAGAATTCGGATGAAGAAGTTACGCCCATTTTCGTATAACGCGTCTATGCATGGGTATATACGGGTTTTTACCAAATTTCATTTTATTAATGGAATTTCATAAATTTAGTTATTTGTATTGGTCTTTTGGTAATTCCTATGCTATCTTAACACTTCCTAAAGACCTATATCCTATTCCTAAAGATCAAATCCACTCCATCGAAGAGCCTCTACCAAACCCCAATAAGAATTCAAGGAAACTCAAGAACAAGTTGTGGATTTCAAGACCCATTCCAAGCTTCAAGTCTTTCTCAATTCAATTTCAAGAAATTAAAGGTCTAAAGTATGTGGGTTTCATTCATGTGTTCCTTTCACCCATGAAGCACAATCTTCCTTTTTATGAAAATTGCTTGATTTCAAGTTTATTTCTTGTAGTTACCTATTATTATGAAATATGAGCACTTCATATCTCGGGGTTTTGTCAAATATTGTTGATTATGCATAAATATTTATTTTGAGCTTGTATTTAAAGTGATCTTTGTCTATTGAGACTATACATGATTCATGTTATGAAATCTATGAACTATAGTGATGTTTTGATATGATTTACAAGTGACCTTTGATGGGGTTTTACCATGATGTTGGTGGCCTGATTTACATGATTTTAAGATGCATTGATTTCACTAATTCATGATCTATACTCTTGAATTTTGCGTGAATTGAACATGTCCTCATATGTGACCATCAAATGTTTGATGAAATGCCAAGTTAAGAATTCTCAAGATATGTGCATATTTTACAAGTCAAGTGACTTCATGATGAATAT
>JAABOM020100936.1:0-26338 GCA_011800125.2 Solanum clarkiae | reverse complement strand
TAAAAATTGGTTTTTACTTAATTAATTGAGTTTTAAAACTGATTTTTGATTTTTGAATTTTCTTATTTTCTAAAAAAAACCATTTTTCGGCATAACAATTAATAACAAAAAAACTATTTCCGTACATAATATTTATTTATTTTATTTTTCATGTAGAATAATATCTACAGTTTTAAAAAAATATGAAATTAACTGTTGACTTCATTGCTACTCCATCTCTAATTATTAGTAGCTAATATAAATTCGTATAAAGGTTAAAATAATAAATTATATTTTAAAATAATAAATTTTTTATATTGTAGTAATTATTTTTATTAAGCATAATGAATGGAAAAAAATATATTAAGTTAAACATCACAATAATTCGCAATAGAAAGAAAATAAAGTACTAACAAAATAAGGTAATAGTTAAATAAGATTTTCTTGTAGTTTGGATGTGCATTAACAAAGTGTGCCAAGTTTAATGGACTTTTTACCTATTAATTCATAACAAAATAGAGTAATTGAATTTTTGATATTACTTATAAGAAATAAAAATAAAAAAAATTGCATAACCTTTTGAAGAAATAATTAGACCCACATATTAAAATGTACATTTAATCTACATTTTGTTTACCTTTTCATTATATGACAATTAAAATTTTTTGGTACTTGGGTTGATTTTTCTGGAAATATCATACACACTTTGCATAATTTAATAATTACTTTAAAATTCTTTTTAATTAATTTTATAAAAATATTTTTCATTGTCCTAGTTATAGCTTTCCATATAATGAATAGAATAATTAAAAAAAATTTCTAGGAAGAGTTAATATATGAAATTTGTGTAGGATATTTAACAATTGAAAGATGCTTCTAGAATATTTTTTTTTTGACTTATCTTTCTTGATAGATTTTTGTTAGCATGTGAAATTACTTTATTTTTTTTAATCATTGATCAACATTGGTTTTATATTACTATAGGATATAATAGAAAGATGTTTCTAGAAATATATTTTTTTTTAATATATTTTTTGATAGATTTTTATTAGTGTGACTACCCTTGATCATTCTAACTTTTATATTTTTATATAATAAAAATTTCTTGAATATAATAGAAAGATGTTTCTAAAAATATATCACATTTTTATATAATAAAAATATCTCTTCTACATTTCGAGCTATGTGTAAACCTGATCATTAAAGGCAAAAATGTCTTTAGCCTTTTGGTGGTTCTTGTGTAAAAAAAAAAAAGAAAAGAAAAAAGGGCAAGAAGTTGACTGGGCTTCAGCCCTTCACCCGTAACAAAAGGGCTTTCAGCCTTATAGTCCAACCAATTTTGGTTAGGAGTTTAAAGAACGAAAAAGGGAGCCGGCAGTTCGGTCGCTGCACCCAGAAACAACGACGAGGAGGGGACAAAAAATTAAAAAGAAGCTAAAGAGATTAATTGAGATTAGAAAGTTTTACCAGCAACTTTGGAAAAAAAAGGAGTTGCTTGCGTCTCTTCTTGTGAGAAAAGGATCCAAAAGAAAGAAAATTAATTAGATGAAGGAGAACTGAAACTCTTGCAGTTGCAAGTTAGATTTCAAAGGTATTTTGTTTTTCTTTTTACATGGTTATATATGTATTATCATGGGTTAGGTTAAAGTGATATTGATAATTCTAATACGAATTTCGATTGATTTGGGTGTGAGAATACACATGAATAAAAGCAGATTTTATCCTACTAACGGCAAGTATACTTCTAGTATCATTAGTTTAATTACATTGTGATGCCATAATGAAATTGGTGTTAACTGTAATGGAAAGCAATAGATATAAACTTTTATGATATCTCAAATTACTCACTGAAGGATATGAATTGATATTGAAGGAATTACAAAGAAATATTTCAGCAAGGCCATGGATAGCCAACTAACCTGTTTAAGCAAAAACAAGCTATGGGTATTTAGAATTTCATCTCAGTTGTTGCTTAAATTGAGGGACTACTTAAATCAATGAGATAGACATGTAAGTGTCAGATCTTAATCCGAGGGTTGGGCATTTAAATTTTTATTATTGATTTGGCCTAAACAAAGAAATTAACTCGAAATCGACATGGTGTGATTACAGATTTATTGAATGGAGTCATCCAAATAGCTTGAGTTGACGAATTTGGTATTTCAACAGAAGTACAGTGAGTTTATAATCTAAACCCAATTTGTGTTTTATAAGTTTTCATGATTTTTACATGATTTATAAAGTGAATTGCTACTGAATGATTTGAAACATGGGACAAGTTTTTTTACTTGATTTGATACCTAAATAGTTATTTGTATTTTATAAGACAAGTATGTTGATAATTGAGATGATTACCGTTATTGAGAGAATTTGACATTTACTTGAGATATAGGTACTTTTATATGTATTTTCATTAAGTTTTGACATGATATGATTATAAGATTGAACTATCTTGTACTACTTTGAAAAGCTTACATGATTTATAAAGAAAAATATAAATAGGAGTAGACCTTGATGAATCCTGTAACTAACGACGGGTTCGTTAGACCTGGTGTACCTTGTATTTACCCATTACAGATAGAGCCCTCGCTAATGGGAAGGTGAAACTAGCATACCGTTACCGATATCCCTTGAGTAGGGATTTACTGATATGAAAGTTACAGTTATCGTTTATTCTTTTAAGAAGATAGACATAGCAATTACTGATTACATGATTCATTCTTGGAAACCTCCTGCATATGTATATGGTTTGATATGAAAGTGGTTTATTGAGTTTTTTTTCAAATGGTTAAGTTGATTTGCTTATATGAGACAACAAGATTGATTATGACTATTGATTTTGAAAGAGCATTTATTTCATGATTTTGATTATTATACTAGCATATGTCTTGTCCCTTCTTAAACGATTGTGGTTATTATTATTACTCATTGAGCTAGCGTCTCACTCCTCGCATTTTTTTTTCTCCTAGAGAATACAAGTGATATTGTCGAGGTTTTAGTTTGCTAAAGTTAGCAAGTTGATTCCATGGTGAGCCCCGCTCTTGTTCGTGTGGGAAACAAACTTACTTTGTTATGAACCTTTCTTTGAATGCTTAGAGTCGCTCCATAGTCATTTCTTTTATAAGAGTCATGAGTATTGTTTCGAGTCATAGACATGTGATTAGTTTTAGACTTTTTTTCATATTTGGAGATGGATTGGTATTATTATGTGGCGATTGGATTGTTGATGGATGTTATGGTTTAATTTAGAGATGTTATTAGTGGTGTTGCTAATTTCTGGTACAGGTTAAATTTTGGATAGGCCTAAAAACAAAGGAAGTTTTGCCCGATTTTTAGCAAAATTCTAGTAAGGCTTACTTTGGGATTCTTCCTCTTAACGCCGGTCATGATCCTAAATTGGGTCGTTGCACTATGATGGGAAGTCAATATCATTTTAACGCGGTAAAGACTAGGGATTGTAAATCGGTCAATTACGTTCCTCGTTGTTGTTGAGCCATGGGTTTTTGAGACGTGGGTTTCCAGGAAACAACCTCTCTACTTCTAGGAGGTAGTGGTAAGGTCTGTGTACATTCTATCGTTCCCAGACCCCACTTGTGGGATTCCACTAGGTATGTTGTTGTTGTTGTTTGTTGTTGTTGAGCCATGTACATGTTATTTTTCATTTTTGAATCCATTTCTCAATCAGCACAAGATACTTCATCATGTCTATGTGGGTGTTTGGATTGTCTTATTTTATAGGTGCTTTTGACTTTTAAGCACTTTTTAATTTTTAGAGGTGTTTGGCAAAGACATAAAGTGCTTTTAAGCACCTTAGTTTAGCCTTAAAAAGTACTTAAAAAAGGCAAAAACCAAAAGTAGGTACCTTTGGCTTTTAAGAAACTTTAAAAAAGCCTATTCAAACACCCTCTAACTCCTTTGAATGTGACTCATCTTCTCTTGCTCTTTCTGTTTTTTCCTTTATTGAAACATCACTTTTGTGTATGTTTCAATTGCTGAATATTAATCTGTTTCTTTACTTTTGTGAGAAATATTGGAGAAGAATATTATTAAATTGTTGTATACATTATTACATTGAGACCCTATTTATAGATACTATATTATACTCTTTTCCAAATAGGATACTATAATATAATCCTTTTGCAAGTAGGATTCTATATACTATTGTTATTCCTATTCCTATTCTTATTCTTAGTAGGATTGTGGATATTATTCTTGTTCCTATTCCTATTCTAACACTCTCCCTTAAGCTGGTGCATACAAGTTATATGTACCTAGCTTGTTACAAACGTAATTAATACGACAATCGATGAAGAGCTTGGTAAGATATCTCAAGTTCATCGCTCAACTTCAACAAATTGACAATCAATCTCAATGTGTTTAGTCTTCTCATGAAATACTACATTTGATGCATAATGTCGATAAACAAAGAGTAATAAATTCCTGAAATGAAGTGTTGAACTTCCCAAACCAAGCTTAGAAGATTATTTCATACCATAGAGTGACTTACACAATTGATATACAAGGCTACTAGACTCCCTCTTAGCAACAAAATCAGGTGGTTGCTCTATATAGATTTCTTCCTCGAGATCATCATGAAGAAAATCATTCTTAATGTTCAATTGATTAAAAGACCAATGGTGAATGACAATATGGATCATCTCGAAATTGCTTGAAGAAAGTCACTTTAAAACTGGTCCGGAACTTGCTCGTGTCGAATTACTAAATTTGATGGCCGAAAGTAATCATAAATTGAGAAATAAAATTATATGGGTAGGGTTAGAATGCTGAAATAATCCTACTGAAAAAGAGAATTATATGGGTAGGATTGGAATGATGACACGACCCAACACAAATAAGGAAGTAGTTACTGGAAAGATGACACGGTGTTACGCAAATTGAATATGAAAAAGTAGTCACCGGAAAGATGCACGGTGCTATCCAAATCGGATATGAGAAAGCAGTCACCAAAAAGATGCACGGTGCTATGCAAATTAGATGAGAAAATAGTCACCAAAGATACATGATGACCTAATTTTTTGCTAACATAATCATTGGTCAGATGGGCGGCATATATGGGTTTTAGCCGCCCGAAGCTCTTTGATTTTCTACCAGGACCATAGAAGCTCTGGTACCATGTGAGAACTATAGGAGAAGAATATTATTAAATTGTTGTGTCTACACTATTATATTGAGACCCTACTTATAGATATTATATTATACTCTTTTTCCAACTAGCATACTATAATATAATCCTTTTCCAAGTAGGATTCGATATACTATTGTTATTCCTATTCCTATGCTTAGTAGGATTGTAGATATTATTCTTGTTTCTAACAAATTTCAACTCGCACTCTCTATTTTTATGCAGATGGATGCCAACTCAGATTCTGTTTCACCAGAATTGTCTAATTTTTCTCTGCTTGGCCACATGAGTGGTATTTTGGTTGTTGGCCAAACTAGCCTTGCTCCTTCATGTGCTTTATGTCATAAATTGTTAATATCAGATAATGAGGCTGGTCAGTTTGAAGCAATAAATATATGTGGTGATTGTAATTTTTTACTCTTGGAGGATCTTGGGACACCCATGCAAGATTATCAAAGTGGGGCTCCTTTGACAAGCGGAAGGTTGTACAGCAGTTCTGAATCAATTGAGACTCTCTTTACTCAACACTTCTCACAATTGATTGATCTGGCAAGTCAAAACACAACCAATGGTCTGGAGCATGATAATCAATCACTAGAAGGAGATGTTGGGTTAAGGTCAGTGCAGTGCACCAGTTCTCGGACCACTCCAAGTGGGTCTAGGAGGTGGAGGAGGGTTCACTCTGATGCCGAAAGTGATGGTGTTGATTCCCTCTTTGGGGAGACTGAATCAAACATCACCATCAGCGGATATAGGAACTTTAATAGTGAAATTGAGTCCATCTCTTATAGTGCTTATGGAGGGAACTCTGATGCTTCTGTTGATGGTAATAGTTACCTTGATAATGATCATTCTTCTCGCTCAGATGAAGGAAGTGAGTTCGAGACTGATACTGATATTGACCCAATGCATGCTGGTATGTATAATTGGAACTCTGATAATGAGGAAGAAGATGATGATGACAATGAATGGGAAGAGGTTGATACTGATGCAGTACACTCTGTGGGTGCTGGAGCTGAACTACAAAGGTCATTACACCTAAATCAAAGCAGTCAAACTGGAAATTGGCAAAGACAATTTCATTCTTCTGACTTTCAGGGTACAGTTCGTTTCAGAATTCCTGTGGGCAGTCTAAGACATGTTGCTGACATGTCAGCCAACTCACTGGAGTTGGAACAATTCCAACAGACTGCTGCTGACTATCTTGATGCTAGAACTTTTGAGGAGTTACTGGAGCATCTCACTGAAACAGATGGTTTAAGAAGAGGAGCACCACCTGCAGCTGTCTCTGTTTTAAATGATCTACCACGTTTGGTTGTTAAAGAAGACCACGAACAGCTGGACAGTTTGTCTTGTGCAATCTGCAAGGATTCTCTTTTTGTTGGCACAGTTGTAAACCGACTTCCTTGTTCTCACATGTATCATCCATCCTGTATTTTGCCTTGGCTAGCGTCAAGAAATTCGTGTCCTCTCTGCCGCTATGAACTTCCAACTGATGACCTGGATTATGAATACAGAAAGCAGGTCAGTAGTAATTTGGTGATACATCATATCCCACAGCATGAAATAAATGAAGATGGATCTCCAGATAGCAGTGCTAGTGAAAATGATGAATTTGGTTACAGTATGACAGAATCAGGGGAAGTGATCCATAATGAGGCTGTCAATGAACAATCTGGTAGTGAGGGTGCACAAGGAAGGTGGTTTCTTGCAGCTGCTGCTCCTGTTATTGGAGTTGTTCTGATGTTGTGGTTGGGGAACCCGTTGATGGAGAGGACCCTTAGTCTCCCTATTTTCTTTTCACAAGGGCGACGCGCTAATCAACCTTTGCCCTCTCAGCAGGTTAATAACCGTGGCAGGAGATGGTGGTCTCTGTTTTAATTTTTTGTATTTGCCTATTTTAACATATTTCTGACCATCAGATTGGTAAAGATTCAAAATCAGTAAAGAAGCCTATTCGAGGCATCAGTTAGGTTATGTTGTGAACACACCTGTTTGTATTTAGATTTTGATCAATCTATCTGATCTTGATTAATGGTGAAGCTTACTCCGCTCTTGGATAAATCAGCGCATTTTAGGTGACCTTGGTTGTCATGCTAATGTGTATGTACTAGTTGATTTACTTTTAAAAATCCCCACCCAGAATCCTGAGCTTTCCACATCCAGTGGTTATACTAACTCTGAGGTATTATATACTGGTTAAAATTGCTACGGTTCTTCCCATTTGCAACTTTTTCTGGAAATCAAGTTTTTTTCGTACTTGCTGTGATACTTATGAATAATTATATATAGTTGTAGTCTGGTCTATCTACACAATTGATACATCCGTTAACTATTAACACTGATGACATAGTATGAGCAACGAGCAGCAACTTGGGCCAGTGAAGAAAAATAAAATTTCTCCATGGAGATCCTTCTTTTGCTTGTGTCACAACACTACTGATTCTGACTCGGAAAAGTATGCCAGCCATAGAGAACACAACAAAGATATGAACCCAGAACAAGATAGAATCTCCCTCCTTTCCAGACCAGAAATAGTCAAATTGCACAATCAAATGCACACGAGAGCTAAAAGCTCTAAATATCTAAAATCTGGTAGGAATTTACTTCTCAGTTCTCACCACAGGTTTCATTATAAAGAAAACAGTATTCTTACCAGAAAGCAGAGATGTGGGCATTGTATGCTAAAGAAGTAGAACAAATCTGTGTACATTTTATCTCCATTGGGAAGGGAGCCCAAGCTTATAGTAACTATTGCCAAGCCCAGTTGGACAAACCAATACTCAGGGCCGGCTCAACTATAAGGCAATTAAAGTGATGACTTAGGACTTCAATTTTTTTGGGGCTTCCGCTTTTTCTAAAGATTTATTCACTACAAGAAAATAGGTCTTTAACGAGGGAAAATTCAGCCGCTAGAAGTATAAATCTAGTCGTTATTAGTCAATAACGATCGGTAAAAATCCCGTTGTCATCGGTCGTTAAAAGCTAATGACGACAAAAGTCCAATCGTTATACCTCATTTTAGCAACTAGATTTTCGCTTTACTAATTGATATTCTAGTTATTAAACAGCTTTATCAGTTACTCCAAGGCTCCCTTCAACTCTAGTTAACTAAACTTTAATCATAACCACAAATCAAATCAGCAAAAGTGCGCACACACACACCAATAAATAAATAAATAAAAATACATGCACATATGAAAACATGCACATTGATTATATTCATATAAAATTTCATAGTTAACTATAAAGAATGATATTGCGTAATGTTACAAAAATATAGATCTACAAATTGTAACTAGAATATCTTCAAACAATTTATGAAATATCAAGTGCATTCTCCTATGCTTCAACTTTTTCCATTGCTTATACTTATTTACACTTTCTCTGAAGATGAGTTCTTCAAATTGAATGATCTGTCAAAAGACAAGTATAAAAACTTCATGTAAGGTTATTAATAACACTCCTAATAACTATTATCTTCTTTTTTCTTTTATGCAAAATCAAAGATTAACCACAATGAATTATAAAATTTATTTCTGTTCTCACAACCAAATAAGAAGAAAGTTGGGCTTTCTAATTGTAAACATAAAGATATTTGTTTTGTATTTTGCACCTTAAGTTATTGACTTTTTGCTTATTGTTTCATGGATAAAACCCCCTAACTTTTTTTAGTTTCACTTTTTATACTAAGGTACTCACCTAATATAAATGATTCAATATCATTAAAATTATTATGAGATACAAATCAATTATATTATCTTAAATTTTAAATAATAGAAAAAATCACGATTTCTTAATTAATTAGTAGTTGATCGTATGTCATGTAAAACTTTTTAAATTTTCTGTTTGTAGAATTTTACTTTATACTTGTCTAACTCAAACGAATAATTTTTCTTTCTATACACCTGTTAGTTTCACAACTAATAATGAAAAAAAAGTCGCCACAATATATATTTTTTTTATTAGAAGAAACATTATTACTGAATACTGATTCTTAAGTCTATTGATCGAGGTAATTTGCAAGTAGAGAAACATCTATACTCCTATGAAAATTTCTTACAACGAAATTTATATAACTTTTCTACCTTAAATTAATATCATAAGCTCATAATTATATATTTAATAATATTACTTGTACTTTTAATTTTTTGTTTCATTATAATTTTTTGTTTTGACCTACTTCATCTTGAATCGCTGAAAAGTCAAATAAAAATGAGTAAATTTCTCTCAAAATTTAAAAAACATATATAGAAACTATATCATAAAAACATTTAAGTTAAAACAAATTGTGCCAAAAAGATTGTAACTAAGTGCTTTTATAATAATTCAATTTTATATAATTGACTATAATAAGAATGATGGATAGAGTTATTAGAAAATAATACATTAATATTTTTTAATTAAAATTATTTTATAAAATAAGAAAAATTATAAGAGATGGAGAATTCTTATCAAGATGATGGAATGATTAATAAAACGCAACTTGCTATACTTATAACATAATTTGGTCTGATCTCTTTGCACTCATATTAATTAAAACATATTCTTACACTAACTAATATATTTTAGTGACATGATGTTAGGCTTTTTAACGATCAAATATTATCCCCTCGTTAATTTGGATTAAAATTTTCTTTAATGACCGAAAAAATATTTGGTTACTATAAGTGTATTTATAATGACCAGATTCATTTTTTTCGTTGAGAAATGGTCGTTAAAAGTCTTTTTTCTTCTAGTGATTCTACATATTGTTTAAAAGAAATTATCATGTGCTATTAAATTTGAAAAGAAATTTTTGGATAGGAAATACAATGACTTTTTACCTTATTTAGTGTAGGGTTCGTTGTAATAATTACGAAATGAAATAATTTTTAGTAATTATACTATCCTTTCTTTCATAACTATCTATTTTGTTGTCTCATTTATCATGATGATTAACATGAATCCAAATTATTATTGATGTCTCCTAATCAATCAAACCTTTTGCATTATGTAAAATTTTTTGTTGTCTATTCACATAAAGATCAAATTTTCTTTTTGGTCTCTTCTTTAAAAATTTCAAGCACTACAATAAGTCAACACTATTTTATTACTTCCTCTGTCTCATATTAGTTGTCCACCTTTGACATTACTATAAATAGTTGTCCTAAACTACTTGTCCATTTATCAAACTAAGAAAAAAAATTAATGAAAACGTTTTCCATCCTACCCCTACAATTAATATTTTTTTTAAAGTCTAAACAAGTTTATAACTTTCAAAAGTTTCTTTCTTCAAAGGAGTGGATAAAGAGTAAACTAGTAAAACTACCCATCTTATTTATGATTTCTTAAGGGATGTGTAAAAGAGAAAATAAAAGCCTAATATGAAATGGAAGGAGTATCATTATATCAACTTAGCAAATTCAACGCAACACTATTTCGATATCATTATATCAACTTGTCAAATTCATGACCCATGTTTCGTCATTCTAACTTTATATTATGTTTTTTATTCAAAATTTTAAGTTTTTACATTCATACTTCACAAGGCTTGCTTAAAACCCACCTTCTCCTAGATATTATGTTACGACCCAACCCTATCAGAATCTTGAGGGACTCTAAGCTAATTATGAGGCACACATAAGCAACTTGAATTTTAAAAAATCATAATGCAGAAGTATATTGAAGGATAATTTGACAATCTCATGATATAAAGAGTAAAATTTGAAAGAGCGACACATAAACTAAGCATCTAAACATGAGTTTGAAAGCCTCTACTCCATGGATGAGTTGCTTGCTAGGACAGCGCAATGACCCTAGCCTAGGGCCTAGTCATAACACCACGAATGAGGAACCCGAAGGTACCTCACCCAAGCCTCTAAGCATTCATCAAGTATTCATAGGTAGTTAAAAAACATTAAGCAAAATTTAAAAACAGGGAAGAGACTATGGGAAATCATCATATAATGAAAAATACAGAAAGTCATCACGTTAAAACATAGATCATGTTTCCCAAAATACCTTACTACATGAAGGACTTAGCAAGGGGCTATGACATGCTTAATCTCCCTGATGTCACCTAAGTTACACCTTCTTTAGAGGATAAAGTGGTTTTTGTCAAGAAATAGAACCTAATCAAGGTTAGGGTTGAACCCAAGGGAATACGTAGACTCAAGAGAATTTGATGATTGCAATTCGAGAAGTTAACCAATTTAGTTCCCCCCAAAAAAGGGGGGGGGGGTCGCAATAATCACTGGAAAAATAAACTAACTACTACAAGAGTGAAATCAATATGGAGAGAAACTAGCGTTTTGTGTTCCCCGTAATTTCTCAACTCAGTATCACTAGATAACCTAATTCTTTACTAGTGTGTAGCATGTAGGACGGTAAATTAAGTTCACCAAGCCCTTTGGTCAAAGGTGAGAGGTGAATTTCACTATGAGACTTGGCCCATCTCCATAGTATACATTACTAACCCTTACCTATTAGTCCCAGTACAACCTCCCTTTGGCTCAGTTTGATTGATTGGATGAGAACACATCAACTGAATCTTGTTAATTAATCTCTTTTACTATTCATTACTACCTTGGTCCAGTTAGTAACACTAGGCGAGTTCTAATGTTGGCAACCATCAGAAAACATACAAAACGAAGAGAGTTAATTAGTACATACATGCCCACTTTCCGAGAATTATGAATTATCTAGTTTTACCTTGTTAGTTCTTCATGGTTCCCACAACCCTAGTTGTAGATTTAGCTACTCATGCTATGTGTAGATGCAAGAATCATGAGTTGGAAGAACATAATCAAACACTCACACAATAGAATTAAGAACAAGCCAATCCAACTTCAATGAGAATCACAAGAGTAAAGATGAAATTAAGTACAAGTGTTCTAAAAAGCTATCCAATGTAATCTCACCATTTTCTCTCTCTAATTACTGAGTTCTCTGAGTAATGTCTGAAAACTTCTGAAAAATAACCTAAAACACCTGTTTATAATAAGTAAAATACATGTCTTAAATGAAATAGGATAACTGGTCGATACGCCTCATGAAAGGGGTTTACGGGCCATATTGCATTCCACGGCCCATAACTAGGGTCTCGTACAAATGTGCTGGAAGTTCGAACTCTAAGTTTACGATACCCCACTATGACTCGTAAAATAGTTTACAACCCGTAAGGAGGATTCGTCTGATGAATCTTCAGAAAGTCCCAATCTATGATCCTCAGGGCACAAATCATCTTCGACGACTCATAAATCATTCCATGAATCATCTGCATATTCGTTGAATCAACTTCAGAAAATCAGCTGCTCACTAGAAATGTCCATGAAACTACTTCACAACCCATAGAATGGTCTATGGCTTGTAAAGGGTCTCGTATTTCATCAAAATTCAACAACTTCTGTATGTCTTCCCAAAATCAAGGCCAAACCTGAAATCCCGCTAAGATAGCACAAAAACACATAAAACCAAATAATATCGCATTTAGAATACACAAAATTTCAAGTTTTAAGCATGAAAAGTGTTGTATTTTGATAGCACATCAATACCCTCAACTTAAAATTATTACTTGTCCTCAAGCGACAGACTCAATCTATATGGATAATACTGTAACACACAGACCTCAACCAAATGTCATACATCACATAAACCTTAACTCAGATATCTACACCATCTTTTCAAAACAGAATCCGATAGCCATCTAGCAAACCAACACAGACCAGTGCATGTGACAACATAACTATGAAAAGTGAGGTACTATCAATAATCCACAATGACTAAACAAGTTTAATACTAACAATGTAATACAAGTACCCTCATAGAATAAGTGCCATATCTGACACTCAATAATATTTTTTCCCCACCAACTCTATTATTTTCAACTCATTCCCCCTTCCTCCTATTTCAAGCTTTTCTGGGTACTTTCTTTTCATTTTTTTAGCTTTTTTGCCTTGATTTTACTCTTAGTTTTCTTTTTAGTGCATAACTAAGGCATCACTTATTTTTCTTACACCCAATACATGACTTTCTTTTTTCTCTATATCACTAACTTCCCTCCTTATATTTGTGTTTTACCCTTACACTAGCCACCCTCAACTTAGGCTTTTGGCCTGTGTTGAGATGCCTAATACCCATCCTCCGAATCATGGCCACGTTTGTAGCCACCCTCAACTTAGGATTTTTTCCTCATTCAAGGTGCACAACGTTCAAGGAAAAATCAGGGTCAATTTCATGATTTTACAACTAACAAGGCTAGATTAATCAGGTGTTTTCGAAGAATAGGTAGATGTTAGGCTCAAACATTAGGAACAAGGGATACATAACAACTTTGGTTGGTCATTAGGCTAAGTAGACTATTAAGAACAATGGCCTAAGATCCTTTCTTATTCCAATTATTCTATAGTAGTAATGACCCCAAAAACTGTCCAAAAATATGCCTTAGAATGCTCAAAATTTTAGGTTCCATATATCTCAAAATGTATTTGATATTTCAAAAATCCGACTTTATATTCTTGTTCAGGGGATCAAAATTAGGGGAAAAAGGGTCTAACCCCGATTTTAGAGCAAATGATTAGCAATTTCAATTTTCATAATTTTCTTATCTAGAATCGATCTGTGATAGCACTGCGACGCGTAGCTGTCACGGACATCTATTAATTTGACCTCCACGACAGGTCTGCATCACAGACTAGATGTGGACCTATATATTTTGTTGCCAGTGATTTCTATCTCGGTCCAAGGCTTTTTGGGTCTTGGGCCCAAGTGGTCCCAAATGTGTTTTTACCTATACTTAGCCTTATTTCACCCTCATATCATCCTAAGCATTCCCGAATACTCACTCAAACAGATATTTTCACTCCCAAGTTCAAGTCCCAAACCATCATCCCAAGCTAAGATTCTTCTTCAAGGTTCTCCTTCAAGCTTCAAGTCTCCATCTCCAATCTTCACCAAGTACATCTCTAAGCTAAGGTATGTAGGCATTAGCCATTGGCTTCTTGTACCCATGGTGTCCTAATCTCCTCTTTACTCAATTTACATGATTTAAAGTTGATTTTACATGTGGGTCTTGTACATTAAGAAATTTACTGCATAGTGGTTGAGTTCATAAAACTATGATTGTTTTAGCAAGCTCTAAATCTTGGACCTAATGTTGGATTTGATGAGGGGTTTTGATGTGAATATCTTGGGGGTGCTGTAAGGTATTGATTGATGGTGTTACAATAAATTTTCTTGCATGATTTCATCTCTAAATTGCATGGTCTTTTACCCCCATTAGACACCCCCAAGTGTTTGATAAAATGTTTGGCTAGGGTTTCTTGTGGAGTTGAAGGTACAAAGCATAAGATATGATATGAATGATGTTATGATGATAAAATAAGGTTATATATATGATAAATTCTACATAAAGTGTTGCATTAGACCATGTCTAATCCGAGGGGTCTAAGAATCCGAATAACCGAGATAGGGGTTTGTACTCATTAACCGAGGGAAGCATTAGTACTTCTCCACCTAGAGATGGGGCGTCATCATCATTAATCGAGATGGGGGTTTGTAATCATCAACCGAGTGACGGGTTAGTACTTCACCACCTAGGTGATGGGGCAACATTATCACCAACTGACTTGGGGGTTTGTACTTATCAACCGAGTGAAGGGTTAATATGTCGCCACCTACCTAAGTGATGGGGCGACATCATCACTAACATACCAAGGGGTTTGTACTTTGGAAATCTAATTTGGTCTATTCAACACATATGATATCTTATATGAGTTCTTACGCATGTTTTACTTTAGCATTGGAGATACATGCCATATTGCTATATTATGCCTATTGCCTATTGTTATGCATTTCGAATATGATGCCTATTTCTTATTGCATTGCATCCTACATACTTAGTACATTCAAACATACTAATGCATACTCTTGCCTACATGATATCACCATGTAGGAACCAGAGCCCAAGTTGATCATTCTCTTCCACGTGGCTAGTTTGGTGCTACTCAAGCTAGTTGGTGAGTCCTCTATTTTGGCGGCCTTGTTCTATGTTTTCCCTTGCTTTCTATTGACACACTCTACTTTATGTTCTATTTTGACTATGAGGGTGAGCTGGTTACCTTGTATTGGCCCCGCTCTTATCTATGTATTTAAAGGTGTTTATTGGACAAGTAATGTATCTATGATATGAGCTTTGGCTCTTTGTCTCTTGATGATGATGATTTACAAGCTATTCCTTAGCCCATTTTCTCCTTACTCTTACTTTATATTTTTCACAAGTTTCCGCGGCCAATGATGTATAATGACAAGTTCAGAGGATTGATTGGGGTTCCTTCGGGTTCCCATTCGTCGTGTCATGTCTAGACCTATGCTTGGGTTGTGACAAACATGGTATCAAAACACTAGTTTGATAGATCCTCAGGGTCCAACACACCGCATCGATTAGAGTCCTATTCATGGTTGTGAATCACACCATGACTACGAATAGGAGGCTATGAGACGTTTTAGGAAATGTTTGCCTTCTTCATGTTCTAAGTCATTCTATAGAGTTGTAGTAAGTTTTTCTCCTAACGGTTGTTCTTTTCTATGTTAGATCATACCAAACACTCGAGGATGAAGGGCCCAAACTTTCGAGGAGCAACCCACCAATGGTGAGCTCCGGGATGCTCTCACTATGCTTGCCCAAGTGGTGGCCAACCAAGTCAAGCAAGGGCCCCAAGCCCCTCATGCTACTACCTCGGGAGCTAAGAGATTCATGAGAATGAATCCTCCGATTTTCCATGGGTCAAAGGTAGATGAAGATCCACAAGAGTTCATTAATGAGGTCTACAAAATCTTGAATATTATTGGCGTTGGGCCGAATGAAAAAGGCGGAGTTGGGGGTGTACTGACTCAAAGGGGTAGCCAAAATTTGGTATGATCAATGGAAGAGTGTGAAGGAGGTTGTCAATGTGGTACTTTGGGAGGAGTTCTAATTGGCTTTCCTTAATCAGTTTTCCCTCTTGAGCTTGGGAAAGCAAAGTTGGTAGAGTTTATGTACTTGAAATAAGTTTCTATGAGTGTGAAGGAGTATTCCCTCAAATTTAATCAACTTTTAAAGTATGTTCCTCACTTGGTGGCCGATCCTAGATCTAGGATGAATAAATTCATGATGCGGGTCCCCAATTTGGTGAATGAAGAATACAGTCCGCCTTGTTTATTGGTGACATGGACATATCTCGGTTGATGACTTATGCCGAGAAAATGGAGGAGGAAAATATGACAAAGAGAAGGAGCCATGAGGATAAGAGGGCCCGTTTTGAAGGTAAGTTCCAAAAGGGTGCTAGATTTCATCAACGCCAAGGGCCTTCTCATGCCACTAATAGGGGGTTTACCAATAAGTTCCCTAGGCCTCAAGGTGTTAGTGGTATGACTCCTATTGATGTGTGTCCTAGATGTGGGAAGAGTAATAATGGTCTATGTTTGAAGGGTTCTAATGCTTTTTTCAGTTATGGGGAGCTTGGTCACAAGATGATAGATTTCCCAAGAAACTGTGGCAAGGTCCAGGGTCCAAATGCGGTTCCATTAGGTAGAGGTGGTCCTCAAGGTGGTTCCCCAAGGCACAACCAATTTTCTTCTCTACATGGGAGGCAAGGGGTTGGTGAGGTCTCCCGATGTTGTTATCGGAATGTTGAAAATCTTTGACTTTGATGTGTATGCTTTTATTGATCCGAGTGCCATTCTTTCCTTTATTACCCCTCTTGTTGCTAAAAAGCTACATGTTGTCCCTTAGTTGTTGCATGAGTCATATGAAGTGTCTACTCCTATTGGTGCCTCTATTGTTTCTAGAAAAGTTTATAGAAGTTGTCTTAATTGCATTTTGCATAAATTTTTACCTTGTGATCTTATTGAATTAGACATGGTAGATTTTGATGTCATACTTGGGATGGATTAGTTGCATGCATACTGTGCTTCTATTGATTGTAGAACCCATAAGGTCAATTTTGAATTTCCTAATGAACCCATCCTTGAGTGGAAAAGTCAAGAGGTAGTGGTCAAGGGTAGATTCATTTCATGCGTCAAAGCCCATAGGTTGATTTCTAGGGGGTGCTTGTATCATCTTGTGAGGGTTAAAGATGTGGAGTCCAAAGTCCCTTTCATCGGTTGTAAACGAGTTTTTTGCTATCTTCCCAAATGAACTTCCAGGTGTCTCTCCCAAATGGGAGATATAGTTTGGCATAGATCTCCTTCCCGTTGCTCAACCTATCTCCATTACCCTTACTGTATGGGCTCGGCGCAGTTGAAGGAGTTAAAGGAACAATTGAAAGATTTGTTGAAAAAGGGATTTATTAACCTAGTCAATCACCTTGGGGTGCTTCAGTGTTGTTTGAGAAAAATAAGGATGGGTCACTTAGGATGTGTATTGATTACCGGTAACTCAATAGGGTCACTATAAAGAATAGATATCCTCTTCCAAGGATTGATGACTTGTTTGACCAATTGCAAGGGGCTAGCTTCTTCTCTAAGATTGACTTTCCGTTCGGGTGCCATCAAGTGAGGGTGAGGGAGTGTGATATTACCAAGACGACCTTCCAGACTAGATATAGGTATTATGAGTTTGTTGTAATGCCATTTCTGTTGACTAATGCACCGGCCATCTTCATAGACCTAATGAATAGGGTCTTCAAACCTTACCTTGATCCTTGTTGTGGTCTTCATTGATGATATATTGATCTATCCACATAGTAGGGAGGAGCATATGGGTCATTTGAGGGTGGTGTTGCAAAGATTGAGGGAGGAGAAATTGTATGCTAAATATGATAAGTGTGAATTTTGGTTGAAGAAGGTTGCATTATTGGGTCATGTGGTGTCGAGGGATGGTATAAAAGTGGATCCTAAGAAAATTGATGTGATTAGAAATTGGCCTACACCATTGAACCCGTCAGATATTAGAAGCTTCTTAGGTCATGCGGGTTACTATAGAAGATTTGTGAATAGGTTCTCCTCTACTGCTCCCCCTATGACCAAATTGACTCAAAAGAAGGTTAAGTTTGTGTGGACCAATGAATGCCAGAGAAGCTTTCAAACATTGAAGGATAGGCTTGTGTTCGCTCCTATATTGTCGCTACCGGATGGGCTTGAGGTTTTGTTGTGTATTGTGATATATCTAGAGTTGGTTTGGGTTGTGTGATAATGCAAAATGATAAGGTCATAGACTATGCTTCTAGGAAACTCAAAGTACATGAAAGGAATTACCCTACCGATGATCTGGAGTTAGCCGTCGTTGTGTTTGCATTAAAGATTTGGCGTCATTATTTGTATGGGGTGCATCTGGATGTCTTCACCGATCATAAGAGCCTCCAATATGTCTTCAGTAACAAAGATCTCAACTTGAGACAAAGAAGGTGGATAGAACTTCTTAAAGACTATGACATGCGTGTGCATTACCATCTGGGTAAGACAAATGTGGTTGCAGATGGTTTGAGTCGGGTGTCCATAGGTAGCCTAGCTCGTGTTGATGGTGGTGATAGGGAAATGGCTAGGGAAGTGCGTAGATTGGCTAGATAGAGGGTTAGGGTGGAAGAGGTTGGTGATGATGGTGTCGTGGTTATTGATGGGTCTATGTCTTCTTTGGTTGATGAGGTGATAGCAAAACAAGACCTTGACTCCTCCTTGGTTGAATTGAAGGCCTTGGTAAAAGAGGGAAAAGTAGAGGTTTTCTTCCAAGGGGGAGATGGGGATCTTAGGTACCAATGTAGGTTGTGTGTGCCTTATGTTGATGGTTTGAGGTTGAAGATACTTGATGAGGCCCATAACTATTCTTAGTTTATCCACCTCTGTTCCATCAAAATGTATAGATACTTGAGGGATGTGTATTTGTTGGTAGGCGTAAAGAGGGACACTGGCAAATTTGTTTCTATTGCCATAATTGCCAACAAATTAAAGCCGAACACTAAACACCAGGTGGCCTAACCCAAGACATAGAGATTCCCACTTGGAAGTGGGAGGTGATTAATATGGATTTTGTGGTTGGGTTACCTACGACTAGAAAAGGTTTTTATTCCATTTGGGTTGTGGTTGATAGGATGACAAAATCGACTCACTTTCTACCGGTTAAGACTACATATGGGGATGAAGAGTATGCAAGGTTGTACATCCATGAGTTAGTGAGGTTACATGGGGTTCCTTTATCCATCATATCGGATCGTGGTGCACAATTCACTTCGCACTTTTGGAGGTCTTTTCAAAGGGGTCTTGGTATCAAAGTTCACCTTAGCATGACCTTCCGCCCTCAAATGGATGGCCAAGCCGAAAGGACAATTCAACCCTCGAAGATATTCTTGGGACATGTGTATTGGAATTGAGGGGCAGTTGGAATGACCAACTTCCATTGATTGAGATTGCCTACAAAATAGCTATCACTCTAGCATCGATATGGCTCCATTTGAGGCTCTTTATTAGAGACATTGTAGATCACCAGTGGGTTGGTTTGAGGTTGGAGAGGTAGACTTATTGGGATCGGATCTAGTTATGGAGGTTCTTGAGAAGGTTAGGATGATTAGGGAAAGGTTGAAAACAACCCAAAGTCAGTAAAAATCCTATGCCGATGTAACAAGGAAAGACCTAGAATTCAAAGTGGGTGATTGGGTCTATTTGAAGGTTTCTCCAATGAAAGGTGTGGTCCGTTTTGGTAAAAAGGAGAAGTTGAGTCCAAGGTATGTTGGTATTATGAGGTGATAGAGAGGGTTGGCAAGGTAGCTTATGAGTTGAAGTTGCCTAGTGAAATGAATTTGGTTCACCTGGTGTTCCATGTCTCTATGTTAAGAAAATGTGTTAGTGATCCTAATGCCATTGTGCCTCTTGATGTCATGGGTGTTGTTGAGGATAACTTGATGAGGAGGTTCGAGTTCATAACTTGGATGGGCAATTAAAGAGATTGAGGAACAAAGAGGTGGCATCTGTTACTGTCCTTTGGAGGAACCAACAAGTTGAAAGTGCTACATGGGAGGTCGAAGCGGACATAAAAAGGTTGTATCCTTATATTTTCCACTCCACTCAAGCCTAAGGTACTAATCCTAAGTCCCCTATATGATTTAAAGTATTATATTTCAGCCCCTATTAATTTATATGCATTTATGCTTAAGTTGGTAAACTTATGATGATTTTACACTTATGTTGAGAATTTGAAAATGGTATTTTACACGTTATGTTGCATTCTTGTTGGGGCTGATTTTTTGATGATCACTCTTGTCTTGTATGTCTCTTGTACATTCGGGGACGAATATTCCCAAGGGGAGATATTGTAACGACCCCAAAAGGTGCCTAAAAATGTGCCTCGAAATGCCCAAAATTTTAAATTCCATATATCTCAAAATTCATTTGCTATTTCAAAAATCCGCCTTCATATTCTTGTTCAGGGGTTCAAAATTTGGGGGAAAAGGGTCTAACCCCGATTTCAGAGCAAACGATTAACAATTTCAATTTTCATAATTTTCTTATCTATAATCGATCCACAACAGCACCACAACGTGCAACTGTCAGAGACATATGTTAATTTGACCTCCGTTACAGGTCCACATGGCGGACTAGACGAGGACTTGTGTATTTTGTTGTCAATGATTTCTATCTCAGTCCAAGGTTTTTGGGTCATCGGCCCAAGTGTTTCCAAATATTTTTTTTACCTATACTTGGCCTTATTTCACCCTCATATCATCCTAAACATTCCCCAATACTCACTAAAACACCTAGCCATATTTTCACTCCCAAGTTCAAGTCCCAAATCCTCATCCCAAGCTAAGGTTCTCCTTCAAGGCTCTTCTTCAAGCTTCTAGTCTCCATCTCCAAGCTTCACCAAGTTCATCTCTAAGTTAAGGTGTGTATGCTTTAGCCATTGGGTTCTTCCACCCATGGTGCCCTTATCTCCTCTTTACTCAATTTGCATGATTTAAAGTTGATTTTACTTGTGAGTCTTGTATATTAAGAAATTTATTGTACAGTGATTGGGTTCATGAAAGTATGATTGTTTTAGCATGTTTTGAGCTCTAAATCTTACATCTAATGTTGGATTTGATGAGGGCTTTTGATGTGAATATCTTGGGGTTGTTGCAAGGTATTGATTGATGTTTTTACAATAGATTTTATTGTATGATTTCATCTCTAAATTGCATGATCTTTTACCCCCATTACACCTCCCCCTCCCAAGTGTTTGATAAAATGTCCGATTAAGGTTTCTTGTGGAGTTGAAGGTCCAAAGAATGAGATATGAATGATGTTATGATGATGAAATAAGCTTATATATATGATAAATTTTATATAAAGTGTTGCATTACATCATGTCCAATCCGAGGGGTCTAAGAACCCGGATAACCGAGATGGGGGTTTGTACTCATTAACCAAGGGAAGGGTTAGTACTTCTCCACCTAGTGATGGAGCGACATCGTCACTAACCAAGATGGGGATTTGTACTCAATCAACCGAGTGAAGGGTTAGTACTTCACCACCTAGGTGATGGGGCAGCATTATCACTAACCGAGTTGGGGATTTGTACTCATCAACCGAGTGAAGGGTTAGTACTTCACCACCTAAGTGATGGGGCGGCATCATCACTATCCTACCAAGTGGTTTATACTTTGGAAATATTATTTCGTTTATTCTACACATATAATATCTTATATGAGTAAGGGTTTCTTAAGCATGTTTCACTTTATCATTGGACATACATGCCATATTGCTATATTTTGCATATTGTTATGCATTTCGAATATGATACCTATTTCTTGTTGCATTGTATCCTACATACTTAGTATATTCAAACGTGCTAACTCTTGCCTACATGATATTACCATGTAGGAACCGGAGCCCAAGTTGATCATCCTCCTCCACGTGGCTAGTTCGGTTCTACTCAAGCTAGTAGGTGAGTCCTCCATTTTGGGGACCTTGGTTTATGTTTTCCCTTGCTTTGTATTGAGATACTCTACTTTATGTTCTATTTTGACTATGAGGATGAGCTCGGTTACCTTGTCTTTGTCCCCACTCTTATCTATGTATATAGAGGTGTTAGTTGGACATGTTATGTATCTATGATATGTGCTTTGGCTCTTTGTCTCTTGATGATGATGTTTTGCAAGCTATTACTTAGCTCCTTATTCTCACTTTATGTTTTTCACATGTTTCTGTGACCAATGATGTATAATGACAAGTTAAGAGGCTTGATTAGGGTTCCTTCAGGTTTCCCATTCGCCAGGTCTCATATAGGCCCTAGGCTTAGATCATGACAATAGTCTAACTTAGAGTGATAGGGCAAGTTCTGAATTAGCACAATACAATCACATGGCAATGACTGCATTATCAACAAAAAGACTCTCAAATAATACCTTTTATCTCAAATTATCCACACTTATCAGAACAAACATTGACAACACACTAATCATGCATGGTTTTATTTAGACTACTAATAAAAAATATTGCTGGGTATCATTTTTCAAACAAAACACAAAAACATGCTATATGTCATAGGTATTAATACTATATACAAAATATACTACCTAAACATCCTAAACATACTGTTCAACAAAAAATAAATATCCACAGGGAAAATGAACATAGGCAAGAAAACTTCGGGATAAAAAATTGGGGTAGTTATGGACCCAAGCTACTCAGACTTCATTGAGGCCCATAACTATCCACACCCAATCAAAAAAGCTGTGCATTGTCCCAAATGCAGATAATAAAAGAAACATAAAAAAATAAGGGGTCAAACATCATACCTGGGCGCCTAAGCACCGGTATGTGGCTGTGTTTGGACACCTTCATCTTGCAGGGTGGTCTCCTCAGCAATAGTATTCTGTTCAGAGAGGCCAACATCAATCACCTTCTCTATCTCATGAGCTCATCGCATCTCTGCCTCTCATCTCTACTCCCTCAAGACAAGATCGGGCTCCTCCTGCTCAATCAAACCCACTTGAGATCGCACAACATCAGGATCATCATCTGGATAGGGTCTCTTCTAGTGGGAAGACTGTATAGGCTCATTAGGAGAAAAAAGATCAACCACCGGAACTGGTAGTGTGGTTGCTAGTAGTTTCACTGGTGCTGCCAGTGCTACTATCATGTCAGCCTAAAGCTATTGGATCTCCATCTGGATGGCTAACAAGTCTGATGGCTGGGCCTTGCTCAAGCTTCATTGTACCATTTCCTCGAAAGGAATTAATGCGAGCATCTACATTCGACAAACTGTCCTAAATAGTAACGATCATGAATGCCTACATGTGACCCTCCGAGCCTAATATGGCTTGGCATACCCACGTCCTAATCTGCTGAATAAGCCGAGTCAACTGCGACTCAGTAAGAAATAAAGTCTACGCCAATGCCTATATAGATATTGCAAAAATGTACGGCATGCCCGCGAGAATACTGTGATGACATGGCTTATGGTGCAGGAAAAGAAGTAGTATGCCCCCTCTTATCATTTGCCTCTAGCTGTGAGGGCCTATCCTTAGTAGTAGCAACAGTGACAGTAGTCTGTAAACCCTCAGGCGGTGGCGCTGGGCGAACATCACTAGCTGTAACGACCTCAAAAATTACCCAAAAATGTGCCTCAAAATGCCTAGAAGTTTAATATTCATATATCTCAAAACCCATTCATTATTTCAAAAATCCGACTTCAGATTCTTGTTCAGGGGGTCCAAATTAGGGGGAAAGGGTATAATTCCGATTTATGAGCAAAGATTTAGCAATTACGAAATTTCAAGAATGCGATTTCCAAAGGGGTTTCCATGTGCCCCTCGCGATGCGCCCCTGTGTATTTTGGCTATCTTTTTAGTTTGGTCTAAGACTTCTAAGTCTTGGGCCTAAGTGTTCCCAAACGTGTTTTTACATATATACTTAGCAAAATTTCACCCTTATATCATCCTAAACATTTCCCAATACTCCCCAAAATACTTATTCACATTCACTCCCAAAACTCAGGTCCCAAACCCTCATCCCAAGCTAAGGTTTCCTTGAAGGTTCTTCCTCGAGCTTCAAGCATCCATCTTCAATCTTCACCAAGAGCTCCTCCAAAGCTTAAGGTATGTGGTGTTGAACCATTGGGTCCTTTCAGCCATGGTGCCTAAGCTTCCTTCTTACTAATATTGCATGATTTGAAGTTGATTTTACATATGGGTCTTGTATATTAAGAAATTTACGGCACAGTGATTGATTTCATGAAAGTATAGTTGTTTTAGCATGTTTTGAGCTCCAAATCTTGGATCTAATGTTGGATTTTATGAGGGGGTTCGATGTGAATGTCTTGGTGGTGTTGCAAGGTGTTGATTGATGGTTTTATAAAAAATTTTCTTGCATGATTTCATCTTTAAATTGCATGATCTTTTACCCCCATTACACACCTTCAAAATGTTTGATAAAATGTCCAGATGTGGTTTCTTGAGGAATTAAAGGTCCAAAAATATGATATGAATGATATTATGATGATGAAATGAGCTTTTATATATATCCCCCCTATACGGGGGGATAAGAGCCTTGGTAACCATTTGGGGGTTTATGCGAGGGGTTTATACTTCGTCACCGTATTGGTAAGGTATGATTACCATCAATCATGTGAGGGGTTTATACCACACAACCACCAAGGTTTTTATACCTTGAATAGCTAGGTTGGTCTCTTCTTCACATATGATATGCTATATGAGCATGAATACTTAAGCATGTTTTACTTAAGCATTGAACATACATGCCATATTGTTGTATTATGTCTATTGCTTCATATTATGCATTTTGATTATGATGCTTTCTTCTTGTTTACATTGCATCCTACATACTTAGTACATTCAAACGTACTAATGAATATTCTATGGCTATATGATGTTACCATGTAGGAACCGGTGCCCAAGTTAATCCTCCTCCTCCTCCACGTGGCAAGTCGGTGCTTTTCAAGTTAGTTGGCGAGTCCTCCACTTTGAGGACCTAGTCTATGTTTTTTCAATTATGTATTGAGACATTCATCGTTATTGTTTATTTTGACATGAGGGTGAGCCCAGTTACTTTCAAGGCAGAATTTGTATTGTTTCGCGCCCCAGGTGCATCGTAGCCTAGGCGTGGACAGACACTATTTTGTGAAAATTAGCAAAAACTATTTTTCTCTATAGGTCCTCTAAAATCCGGGTTATACCCATTCCCCACTATATTTTACCCCTGATCAAGGATATGAAATTGAATTTTTGATATCACGCACGAATTTTGAGATATATGGAAACTATGATTACGGGTAGTTTCGAAGCACAATTTGGGGTGTTTCTATATCTCCCCCTTGGGAACTTTCGTCCCCGAATATGAAAGAAACATGCATAAGAGAGTAATTATGAAGATTTCAGCCTCACATGAATGCAACAAATGCATTTTAACATCATTTTCAAAAATCTCATCATGAGTGTCAAAAATCACCATAAACTTGTTACCATAAACATGAATGCATGCAAAATGACATAAGGGTTGAAATTTTTAATACTAAAAATCACATAAGGGACTTAAATTTAGTACCTTCGACTTGAGTATAGTGGAAGAGATATGGATATCGCTTTCTCATGTCCACCTCGGCTTCCCATGTGGCACTTTTTACTTTTTGGTTCCTCTAAAGGACCTTGACGAAAGCTACATCTTTTTTTTCTCAACGTCTTCACTTCTCTATCCAAAATCTTCATCGGGACCTCCACATAAGTCAAGTTATCTTCTGCAACACCTACAACATCCAAGGGCACTATAACACTTATGTCACCCACACACTTTCTCAACACGAACACATGGAAGACAAAATGAACTATATTCATCTCCATAGGCAACTCCAACTTATATGTAACCTTACCCACTCTCCTTAAAACATTATAAGGACCCACAAACCTTGGGCTCAATTACCCTTCTTGCCAAACCGAACCACACCTTTCATGGGTGAGACTTTCAAGTAAACCCAATCACCAACTTTAAACTCAAAGATCTCTTCTCCTCACATCGGAGTGTCACGCCCCAAGTCCCGTTAGGGCGGACTGGCACCCGTTGCTGGTAAGGCCCGAGAGAACCAACCTGTAACTATGTGCTTACTATATGTATTATGAGGGTTTCTACCTTTAGTGTGCCTTAAAGTAGATAAACAGTGATAATATGCAAAAAGAAAATGCATATGACTAGGACATTGGGGCCACAGTGTCTAAAGTACGAGACATGACTTCACTTTTACTTTACATAGTCTACAAAGCCTCTAAATAAAGA
>JAABOM020100930.1:0-26338 GCA_011800125.2 Solanum clarkiae | reverse complement strand
AAAAGCATCAAGTACCTGGTCTTTATTTTTCAACAAAAAGGCCCACACTTTTCTAGAAAAATCATCAATAAAAGTCAAATAAATATTGTGCACCATGATGTGATTTAGCGTCCATAGAACAAACATCAGTGTGAACAAGATCTAGAGCATGTTTTCTTCTATGTGGGGGACGTGTATGAAATGCACCTCTATGCTGTTTTCCAGCCAAACAATCAACACAATAGTTTAAAGGCATACCTGAAATATTTGGGAGATAATCTTTTCTGGAAAGTATCTGCAAGCCCTTTTCACTCATATGGCCAAGTCTCTTATGCCACAATTCACTATAGGCATCACCCGCTACATTGGCATCTCCGCTACATACTCTGGCCTGCACAACATAAAGTGAATTCTGCTTCTTAGCTCGAGCCACAAAAAAATTTCCCCGAGAGAGTTTCCATTTTCCATCACAAAATCTATTGGCATAACCCTCATCATCAAGCAAGCCAACTGAAATCAAACTCAATCTAATATCTACGACATGTCTCACATCCCTGAGCACCAACCTGCAATCAGTGGAAGTTTCTAAACAAACATTGCCTTTACCGATTATCTTAGACAAACCACCATTTCCTATCCTCACATGACCAAAATCACCAGTAGTGTAGGATGAGAAGTATCCCTGTTCTAAGTAATATGATAAGATGCACTAGAATCAATCACCCAGGTGCAGTTATCATATGCTACATTTAATAAATGATCACTGATAATAAACAAATCATTATCACTAGATACCAAGGTTGTAGTGTTCTTTTCATCTGGCTTTTGCTTGGAATTCTCAATTTTCTCTTTTCTCTCCCTGGACATATCTCTTTTTTTCTTTCTGCAGAATTTCTTAAATGTGACCCAGCTTCTGACAATAATGGCAAATGAAGTCTCTTTTCCTTGATTTGGATCTCCCCTTGGACTTGTCTCTGTAATGAGGATTTCTGGTCTTGCTTCTCCCCCTGCTGGATTCTGGAATCACATTTTCTTCAACTTGGCTAGGGAAACCTGATTCTCTCCTCCTAGCCTCTTCATAAGAAGACTAGCCTTGACCATCTCCATAGTCATCTTGCCATCCGGAGCAAAGTTGCTAAGTGAAACTACCAAGGTATCCCAATTGTCGGGCAATGAGGAAAGCAACAACAAAGCTTGAAGTTCATCCTCCAATTTCATATTCATTCCATCTAGTTGGTTTACCACACCCTAAAACTCATTCATGTGAACTACAATGCTATCACCATATTTGTATTGCAATTTAACAAGCTTCCTAATCAAAGAAGCTTTGCCATAACATTGTTTCTCTCATACATGGATTCAAGTTTCTTCCACATCTCAAACGCATTAGTTTAATTAGCAACATGTTGCAACACACTTAAAGAAACATATTGTCGAATGGAGGCAACGGAT
The DNA here is from genome assembly GCA_011800125.2 of Solanum clarkiae. Taxonomy (NCBI): domain Eukaryota; kingdom Viridiplantae; phylum Streptophyta; class Magnoliopsida; order Solanales; family Solanaceae; genus Solanum; species Solanum clarkiae. The sequence goes on along the minus strand of JAABOM020100930.1, from coordinate 24,907 downwards.
TTACGATTTAAGATAGTCCGATCTTTCTCAACAACACCTGTTGGACGATTTTTATATAAGATTGGGTCAAGCAAGTCTTTAGAACACAAATAATCCTCAATACAAATTTTTCAAATAGAATAATTCATGGAGTCCAAACTAACCATCCGTTCCACAATTACTTTGTCATACATTATAAACAATACAAGACGCCAACCAAAAATAACCAAGCTCTGATACCACTTTGTTGGGGAAGCAACAACGAAACACAAATGGAAGCGCAATAAAATCTTTTCCCCCAAATAAATAAGATGAATGACAAGGCACAATAAACTCCAAAAAATAGCAGCAACAAATCAGTTTAAATTAGCGAAAATAAAGTAGTGAACATGCAATTTACGTGGAAACCCTAAATCGGGGAGAAAACCACGATACCGTTCAACAACGGTACGAAAACTTTCACTAATCACCAAGAACCAATTGAGTACAACAAGTTCTCCTCTCTAGTAAACACTAGAGGCAAATACAATCATCAATGAGCATCCTTAATAAAACAACAATCAACAATTTCACCAAAATACAGTAAAAATTCTAAGAAAAGCAGGTCTGAAAAATGCAGTAAGAAAATAATCTTTTGGGCATCAAAACGAGAAGCAGATCAATGGACTTGAAGAGGAAAGTGTCACGAACAACATACTAAAATTTGAGGACAAACGGACTCCATTTGTCATTCGATCCGAAAGGAAAACCAGCTGCCAGAATAGTGAGATTTTTTGCTTTTTTTCTACTGCTATCTCTCTATTTTCTGCTTTCTACTGCTTCTAATAATCTGCAGGTGTTTCTAATTTCTGATTTCTTTTATTAGCCAAAAAGGTGAAATGGGCCAAAGTTAAAATAACACACATTTGGGCTTAAAGAGTAGTCCAATTAAAAAGCCCACATTAATTAGACAATCCCACCATGTAGGAGGGATATTTCTTAACATTCCTGACGCTAGATAGAAACTTCTTCCTCCGTTATAAAAAAAATGGTTTAGTTTGACTTGACACAGAGTTTAAAAAAAATAAAGAAGACTTTTCAAATGATTCTAAATTAAAGTTATGTCAAATGTACCAAAATGCTTTTTAATCTTATGACCTTAAACATGTCATATGGAAAGTTGAAAGTTTTGCCAGAAAAAGAAAAGGAGTCATTCGTTTCAAAACATAATAAGAAAAAAAAGGTCGTTTCTTTTCAAACGGAAAGAGTGCTAAAATTCCAACAGTAGGTAAAATTTCTGAGGAAAAAAATGAACAAATCAACAATTATATATATATATATATATATATATATATATATATATATATATATATATTGCATTGTTCTAAATGCTATATAATTAGGTGGATGAGTACTAACCCTCGTCTAGGTGTGATAATATCGCCCCATCACCATCGTCGAGAAGTACAAACCCTTCACTAGGTTATCCGGGTACTTAGACCCTCCCCCCCCGGATTGGGTATGGTCGAGTTCTACAGTTTATATAGGATTCATCATATGCTCTAATGCAACACTTCATATACGAATAATCATATATATAATCTCATTTCATCATCATAACATCATTGATATCTTATCTCATGCTTTGGAACTTCATTTCCTCAAGAAACCACATTCGGACATTTTATCAAACATCTTGGAGGTGTGTTGTGGGGGTAAAAGACCATGCAATTTGGAGATGAAATTATGCAAGAAAAATATGTATCAAAACCATCAATCAATACTTTGCAACACCCACAAGATTCACATCAAAACCCCTCATCAAATCCAACATTAGATCCAAGATTTAGAGCTCAAAACACGCTAAAACAACCATACTTTCATGAACTGAAATCCCTGTGTAGTAAATTTCTCGATATACAAGACCCACATGTAAAATCAACTTTAAATCATGCAATATTAGTAAAAAAGAGGCATAGGCACCATAGATGAAAGGACCCGATGGTTCATCACCATATACCTTGACTTTGGAGAGCCCTTGAAGAAAATTGGAAATGGAGACTTGAAGCTTGAATAAAATCCTTAATGAAATCCTTAAGATTAGTCTTGAGTTTTGGGATTTGAATTTATAGTGAAATATGAGTCTAAGTGTTTGAGTGAGTATTGGGGAATATATAGGATGATATGAGGGTGAAATAAGGCTAAGTATAGGTAAAAACATGTATGGGAACCCTTGGGCCCGAAATAAAAAAAAGGACCAAAATTACACTGTCCGCGTCGTAGAGGCGATGCAGATACTCACTGAAAATTTGAATTTCTGCACAAACAAGTTCTACGAAAACGGGCATCAATTTTTCATCCGAACTCCGAATGAGGTGAAACTTAGTGCGTTGGAAAGCAAATTCAAAGAGCTTTAATTTGATAGGTCATGGGCCACCCAATTCTTTGTGTACTAAGAGATAATGCCCCTTCAAAGTTGACCCTCCTAAACAGCATTTTTTGCAATTTTTGAATTTTGATACGGTTGCTCTAAAATTCAGGTTAGACCTATTTCTCACTCAATTTGACCCCGTGAACAAGAATATGAAGTCAAAATTTTGAAATAACAAATGAATTTTTAGATATATGGGAATTACGATTCCGAGCATTTCTGAGGCATATTTTCGGGCACTTTTTTGGGGGGGACGTTTCAATAAGATCTCTTAAAGATAGTCAACCGGCCAAACTTAGGCTAAGACAAAAAGGATAAAGAAATATATATATTTGAAAATGCTTAGGAAAATGTTTATATCTACTATAACTAGATTTAAATTAGCCTTGAACGTTAATTGGAAAATCAAGTTTTTAGGTAAATCAATTTAAACTTAATTTAGTTTAAGGAAAAACCAAGTTAAATTAGTCCTCTAAACCAAAACTTAATTAGTCTTGAAAAATTAATTTAAAAATAAAAGACAATTTAAACTCCTAAATTTTCTAAATTCTACCAAAATTGGTTAAGCATGAAATTTTCAAGTTTTTAAGAAAAATACTTAGAATTACTTTGAAATAAAAAGAAAAATTTCTCTATTTTTTGAAAGAGGGGTAATAAATGTCACACCCCGAGAGGGTATCCTTGGCATGACCGACACTCAGAGACTATTGCTAGTCCCCAAGCTAACTCCTCGGCCTTATCACATTCGCTCAATCACATTCTAGTACCGAAAGATATCGATGAATTAGAATACTTAAATAAAAAGTAATGATAAAATGAAAATAAACGGCCAAAGGCCAAGTAGTCTATCCATCAACTAAGTAAGACTAGTGTGGAAGAAATTAGTCAATAACATCCAGTCATAACTCGATAATCTGGTCTATGAAGCCTCTAAAACATCTAACTAAGTGGTGCCAATGATAGACTCATGGCTACGTCAAAATAAAATAAAAAGGATAAACTCAAAGCTAGAAGGAAAACAAGATATCTTCCGAAAGCAGGGGAGGACTCACCAATCAACTAAATGCAAATAGGTCCTCAAAGCGGCGCTTTTTGATGACCACTAGTACCTGTCTCTACGTCATAAAAAGATCTAGGCTCAAATGGACTACGAGTATGTAAAATGGAAGAAAGAAATGTGTAGAGAAAGAATAACATCAATTCAAATAGCTCAACTCAATAAGAAGGAAACTCAATCATCATGCCAAGAGTCTAAAGTAAGAATATAGTTTAGACCATGACTACTTATCTATCATCTGTATCTCATCCACTCAGGGTACTATCAAGGCCTATTTAAGAGTTTATCTAACTTATAACCATCACCTATAAGCCAGTGATGATACGACGAAGAGATGTGGTTACCACATCCATCGAATACCTTGCCAGGGTATAGAACATCCCATCAATGGATCCAAAATCAATAACATCAAATCCTCATTTTGGGACAATAGAAAACATTCGATTTTATGGTTTAATCCTCTCTTATGTCGATTATGTAGTCATTGAGTTCAAGTTGGAGTTACTCTTACTCAAACTGGTGCTCAATACTCCTCCCAAGACTCAATAGCTCATAAGGCATCAACTCTATGGTTAACTCATTCATATAGTGATTGGACATTAGTCAACTCAACTCATCACATCAACTATCAACTCATTGGTTACATTATTTTAAGATTTATCTCTTAACTTATAAGGACTCTATCATGCATCATTCTAACTCATAGCATCTAGGAAAATAAAAGTAGAGTTAAAGCACTTAGGGATTCCATATACTCTTTATGCTCAAATTATGTTTATGCACGCTCATTTAAGTGAAATATGTGAAATAACAAGAATTCATACTACGAGTTATATAGTAAGGTAAAATCATCTAATTCAAGTATTTAATTCATTAAACCAGTACATGATTATGTAGAAATACATTAGAATTTAAGAAGAAACTTCAAGAAACATTCATGGGAGACTCAACTTACTCACAACTCCATCGATTAGGTTTATGAGGCACATGAACGAATAGAATCCATGTTCTGGTTAGACTTACATACCTGGAAGTTTTGATTCTTGAACCAGTTGGAAGAATTCTCAAGTTTTCACTTCAAACCCTAGCCTTTTTCTCCTGTGAACCCTTACTCTACGTTTGAGAGTATGTTTAGCGTATAAAGGTTGAACTGAGATGTTTAGGCTTTATTTAGGTGTAAAAATGTCAGTTTTGTATCTGAAAGGGTGGGAAAAGACCAAAATAATCTTTCTTAAAAAGTTTTCAAAAGACGTCTAGGGGCCACATACAGCCCGTAGGGACCCTTCCATAAACTTTTGGGAAAATTTTGGGTTATCTCGATCACTTTCATGAGCTCAATCTATGACCCATAGAAGTTTTTACAACTCATAGATTGGTCCATAGGACCTGGGACTAAAAAAGTGGATTTTCAAGACATATTCCATGAGTTAGCAGACAGGCCTACTTTTTTTGCACGACCCGTATTAGGTTTTGTGTGTACACTCTACACCTAGCAGTCTCCAGTAAAACAGTCATAACTTTTGATGCTGAACTCTAAATGAGGTGAAATAAGTTGTTTGAAAGCTAATTCAAAGAGCTTTTATTTGGTAGGTTATGGGACATCTACTTCTTTGTGTTCCAAAAGTTATGATCATTTAAAGTTGACTGTTGCATAATCCAACACTAGAAACTCAATTTATAGGAAAGTTTTGAACACGACTATGTACTAGAGATCTCTTATGACTATAATACACTTCTCACATATAAGAATGATTATTGAAATATAGGTATATGTGAGAATAGAGTTATGGATGTCACAGTAAATAACCTAAAAATTTCTAAAATAATTTTTAAAGAAAATATTTGTTGAAATTTTATAAGGGACATGGGATTTTAATGCAAATACTTTTTGAAAGGAAACTAACAACTTGACCATTTTGCAAGGATTTAAAATTTTTGAAAATAATTAAGTAAATAAGACATGCAATCATTAATGAAAGAATTGACATAAGAGATGGTTTGTCATTTTGGGGAATTTACTTAAGTTAAGCTAAATAAACAAATGTTGGAGTTACGTTCAAACATAATAAGTAAATGCAATAGACAATAAATAGAAAATAAATTAAAGTTTGGGCTTAACAGACCCAACTTTCAACCTGTCTTAATCTATTATTGATTGGGCATGCATAGCCCATTTTTCACCCCATATCTACTGCTCAAAAATTGGGCTTTTGCCCATCTTCAAACTGTATACTAGCATGATATACACTCTGTATATCAGTGTATATACCCCACCTTCCACTTGTTATCATCTCCCTTTGCTCGGACAAAAGAGGGTGGACAAGAAATAGATCAAACAAAATTCAAGGGTTGAGTCCCAAATGGACTCGCTTCGACATCACATGCAACAAATTAGAAAGAGTTAAGGATTAAAACATGGGAAAGACCCTTTTGACAGTTAAATGAAATGTAGTAGATTTGAATTAAACAAAGAAAAAAAAAAGAAAAAAATTGTAAACAAAATGAAGTAGCTACACCCAAATCAAAGGATCTAGATTAATATAAAGTGTTGAGCTAATAGCCTAAACTAAACATAAACATAACAATGATTTCTCCTTAAAATTGCCAGAATCGAATGAGAAAATGGCCTTTAACACAATAAGAACGAAGATCACATGATAAGAACTTTTCCATTCTAATAAGGACATATCAAATTTAACACAATATTAGTGATTCTTTTGAAACCTTTTCGATGAACTGGAAACAGAAGGGCTAAGTTAATCATGGAGAAACAAATTTAGCAAGAAATAATTATTTTTTAAAAAAGAAAGAAACAGAGGCTTTTAAACATATGTAAACATGATAATCAATACAAAATGCTACAATAACTAACCCTAGATGGGGAGAAAACCCAACTAAAAAAATTGAATCATACGTTTTTGTTTACAGTGACTCATAGTTAAAATAGAAACGAGGACACGAACTCAAAAAAAACAAAACAATAAAATTAATCTTAGGCAAGACAACATACAAATCTTTATCACCTTATCACAAACATCTTCAAAATAAGGAGTTTAATTACCTGGATTAGGCGAGAGCCAGGTAAGTTTTGTAATAACATTGAATTCTAGTGCATGAGTTTAAGTAGATACTCTTTTGAGACTCATGACAAATAGAATATCAAAGTGAGAGAACTCTTTTCAAGACAACACAACATGGCAGTGCATTCAATAGATTTAGTGATCAAAAAAAGAAAGCATTTTGAATTATCCGAAAATAAGTATCAAAGAGCTGCAAAAACTCATTCGTTCTTAGCTAAAGAAAAACTCCAGAAAGTTTAGATTGTAGCAAAGAAAACGTTTGAAAACAAAATCATGATCATACACACGAAACTTAATTTTCTTGAAATGAAATATAACGAAGATAAGATTTTACCTTTAAAGGAGTAGTAAACTAGGACTTCTAGCTTGAGTAGAACTTCCACACCAAAATGGAACCCGCCTGCAAACCATCATGTTCTGACTCGAAGTTTTTCGAAATCGAAATTCTTAAATTGGCTAAATATTTAGAAAATGCCTACTTCTAAGGGTATTTTTCATATGTTGTTGGAAGTGAGAGAGCCGATCCAAAAGAAATAATCCCTGTTTACATTCATAAAACAAAAGTATTTATATGGAGATTGTAGGGATTTTTTTTTTTTGGGGGGGGGGGATTGAATGAATCTTGGAGGAATATTTTCCAATTCAAACTCAAAACATTATTCAAATTCTCCTACAGCTGGGAATCACACAAAATGGACAGATTTGAATAACTATCATGCATATGATTCAAGCGAGAGAATGGACGAGGTCGGAATGTTGACACCTATGCGTACTAGGTGTTGCTCGTTGTTGTTTTTTGTGGCTACTGGGTGTCGTTGTTGAGTTTGTATGTTCTGGGATCTGCTGCGAGAGTAAGAAGAGGAAAAATAGGGTCGCGTGGGGTGGTTTACGCATGAAGCGAAATAAGAAAATTGAAAGGGGCAGTGGGGTAATTATACATATATATGTATGTATTGTAATGTTGGGAAAGGAGGTTGGGCCAGGTGAAAGGAATTTTCGGGCTGGAAAATTAGTCCAAATTTGGACTCAACTTGGGCTAAAATAAGGGGTTTATAAAGGTGGAAAATCCAATTATGAATTTTGCCAATGAAATTGCAATTATGATCAATTTAGAGTTAAAAAATAGTCGAATTCAATTAGTTGGTCAATTTGACTTGAAGTCGAATCAACATGAATAAAATTAATGAGATTCTTGATATTGTCACAATGAACTAATTAATTTATCTATTAATTAGTTAAGTCTAAAATAATTCATAATTAAACTAAGATAATTGAAAAAACTAAAATCCTTTTCTAGTGATATTTGAACAATTATGAAAAAGTAAAAGTAATAATTATATATATATACACACACAATACTAACTTAAAATACTTAAAATATTTTTGAATTTTCTAAAGGTAATTACTTCAAATTGTTGATAAATTGAAGAAGCTCGATAATTGATTTATATTATGGAGGGTAAAAAGTGGATGTAAACTATCATGACCTAAGTCTAGGACCTAGACGTGACATGACGAATGGGAACCTGAAGGGACCCACACAAGCCTCTTAGCTTATCAATCACACATCCTTAGTCGCGAAAGCAAAGTAAACAACAACAAGAGATATAATAAAAAGAAAAAGGAGACTAAGGGAAGTCATTGACATTCATTAAAACATAAAAGAGGCAAGCTTAAGCGTAAGTACATCATAATATCTATCAACACCTCCAACGTGGAATGGAGTGGGGGCCAAGAAACTTTTCGGGCTCACCCTCATAGTGACAAATGTCTGACATAAAGAAGTCTCAAAATAATAAGAGTAATAAAGATAGTATCCTTGAACTTGAGGACTCGCCAAAGCTAAAAGAATCGTACTAGCCACGTGGAGGATGATCATATGGTGCTCCGGTCCGTACATGGTAATATCAAGTAGGCGTAGAGTATGCGTTAGTATGTTTGGATGTACTAAGTATGTGGGATACAAAGCAACAAGACATAAGCCAATATAGTCAAAATGCATAATAATAAGCAATAGATAAGTGTAATCTCCGTATGACATACATGATCAATGCTTGAAGTAAAACATGCTTGTAAATCATTCAACTTGCATACAACATAATACATGTGTAGGAAGAGACCCTAACTGACAAAAGTAATACAAAGCCAGCTACAACTTGGAATCCTGATGATCGCCCCTCATCGATAAAGAGGTGCTCTACTTGCCAAGGTAAATCATACTTCATCTTACAGAAGCTTGTCCCATTTTGGAGAAGTTACCCCCTTACGGGAACCCGTACCATTTCGAGGTGGATTTCATGATAAAGTGCACTAAATGGATCCACTAGTATAGCAAAGGTAAAGTATAATCCTATGTCGACATATAGTTTGAGGGAAGGAGTATGGACCCTTGAAGATAGTCCATGCTGACATCCAATCCATCGGTGCTAAGTCTAATCCCACAAAATACTTGAAATATCATACTTTAATCATAACATGAATAGCTTGAAAGAACATGACTTGAGTAGCTCATAAACATACTTTACCTATAATGGTGAGCCTAATTTGAAATATGGGAGTAGATCATAATCATACATGAACCCTTGCTTTAACATGAATAGCTCACAGGAGGTAAAATTCTTGAAATAGGGCTTAATTTGATACTTGTAACGTCATAGATACTTTTCATGAATTCAATACATACTTGAAAGCCCTTAATCAGGATATAGTCACTTGACTTGTAAATCATGAAATGGATCATCAATAACTTGAGAATTCTTGACTTGACATATTATCAAACACTTGGTGGGTTCATGATGCTCGTTCAAAATCATGCAATTCAAGAGTGAAATAAAATGAGTAAACTCAATGCGAATCAACCTACCAATATGTAGTAAAACCCTCATGTAGGGTACCTTGAAATCCATCATCAAAACTCATAATAGATCATAGTTTCATAGCTCAAAACATGTATAGTCTCAATAGGCAAAACAAATTCATGGTATAAGCTTGAAATAGATGGACATGCATAATCAATCAATATTTCATAAAATCACAACATAATTTATACTCATAATCCATAATAAAAGATATCCAAAAATAATACAACTTGAAAACATAAAATTTTCATAAAAGGAAGATTGGGCTCTATGGGTGAAAGGATCCAATGGATGAAACCCACATACCTCTAACATGAGTTTTTTTTTTAGATGAGCTTGAAGAGAACTCAGAGTTCGAAGAGAATCCTTGAGTTCCAAATTTAAGCTTGAAATCCTTGAAATTTGAATGAGATACGTGGTTAAGCCTTGGAGAGCTTTTTGTGAGGGTTTTGAATGATATAGAGTTGAAAAATGGCTAAGTATAGGTGTTTTTACACATAAGTGGGCATGGGGCTATGACCCTAATGCCCTTGGCGGAAATAGAAGAACCAAAGAAAAACTTACAATGGTCTGCGTCCTTGGCACAATGCGAACCCATCACGCAGGCCATTTTGAACCACTTTGTGCCCCTGGTGCGTCGCGACTAGGGCGCGGATGCTCTCTGAAAATTATAAATTAGCATAAATTATTTTTCGCTACAGGTCCGCTAAAGTCCGAATTATACCCATTTTCCACTCAACTTTTCTCCCTAATTGACAATATGAAGTCAAATTTCTGATAACACGAATGAATTTTGAGATACATAGAAATTACAATTATAAGCATTTTTGAATCACTTTTTTGGGGGCGTTTTAATATCTCCTCCTTGGGAACATTCATCCCCGAATTTCGAAGAAACATGCATAAGAGAAGTAATCATGAAGATTTCAGCCTGACATGAATGCAACAAATGCATTTAAACATCAGTTTTAAAAATATCCACGTGAACGTCAAGAATCACCATAAACTTGTTACCATGAACATAAATGCAGGCAAAATGACATAAGGGTTGAAACTTAAGACTTGAATTCATATAGGGGACTTAAACTAGTACCTTCGGCTTGAGTAGAGTAGAAGAGATATGGATATCCCTTTCTCATGTCCTCCTCGGCTTCCCATGTGGCACGTTCAACTTGTTGATTCCTCCAAAAGACCTTGACAGAAGCTACATCTTTGTTTCTCAACCTCTTTACTTGTCTATCCAAAATTTCCGCTAGGACTTTCTCATAGGTCAAATTATATTCGACAACACCCACAACATCCAAGGGAACTATAGCACTTGGGTCACCCACACACTTTCTCAACATGGACATATGGAAGGCTGGATGAACCATATTAATTTCCATAGGCAACTCCAACTCATGTGCAACCTTACCTACTCTCCCCAAAATTTTATAAGGACCCAATAACCTTGGGCTCAGTTTCCCCTTCTTGTCAAGTTAGACCACACCTTTCATGGGTAAGACTTTCTAGTAAAACCAATCACTAACCTTAAACTCAATATCTCTTCTCCTCACATTGGAATAGGACTTTTGTCTACTTTGGACCATTTTCAATCTCTCTCTTATCAACCTCACCTTCTCCATGGCCTCCATGACCAAATCCAAACCTAGAAAAACCATGTCTCCCACTTCAAACCATCCAATCGGGGATCTGTAATGTCTATCATAGAAGGTTTCAAAGGGAGCCATACCAATGCTTGAGATGTAGCTATTGTTGTAAGTGAACTTAATTAGTGGAAGATATTCATCCTAACTACCCTTAAACTCCAAAACATAAGCTCTAAGAATATCCTCAAGAGTTTGGATACTCCTTTCGGCTTAACCATCTATTTGAGTGTGAAAGGCCATGCTAAGCTTAACCTTGGTACCAAGACCTCTTTGGAAGGACCTCCAAAAGTGAGAAGTGAATTTAGCACCACGATATGAAATGATAGACAAGAGCACCCCATGCAATCTAACCAATTCATGTATATACAACTTGGCATAATCTTCGTACCATAAGTGGTTTTGAACTGTAAGAAGTGAACCGACTATGTCATTCTATCCACAACAACCCAATTAGAGTCAAAATGTTTCCTAGCCTTAGGCAACCCAACTACAAAATCCATGTTGATCTCTTCCCACTTCCAAGTAGGAATCTCTATATCTTGGGCTAGGTCACCCAACCTTTGATGTTCGGCTTTGACTTGTTAGCAATTGTGACATTCGGATGTGAACATGGCAATGTCTCTCTTCTTACCACCTCACCATTACACCTCCCTCTAGTCCCTATACATCTTTGTAGAACCAGGATGAATGGAATAGGATGAATTATGGGCCTCCTTCAAGATCAATTCTTTCAAGTCATCCACATTTGGCACACATAATCTACCTTGGTACCTAAGGGCACCATCTTCCCCTTGGGAGAAAACCACCACTTTACCATATTTCACTAAGGCCTTCAACTCTAACAATGCGATATTGTTTTTCCTTTACCTCCTCAATCAAAGAAGATGTGGAACTATCAACAACCACTACACCATCATTATCAACTTCATCCAACCTAACTCCAAATCTGGCCAACCGGTGAACCTCTCTTGCCACCTCCTTGCCACTATCATCAATATGAGCTAGAATACCCATGAACACTCTACTTAGAGCATCGGCCACAACATTAGCTTTGCCGGTGTAGTAATGCACACTTTTATCATAGTTGTTAAGGAGCTCGAACCACCTTCTTTGTCTCAAATTAAGATATTTTTGGGTGAACAAATATTGAAGACTCTTGTGGTTAGTAAACACATCAACATGAACCCCATAAAAGTAGTGGCACCAAATTTACAAAGCAAATACGTCAGCCACCAATTCAAGATAATGGGTAGGATAATTCTTCTCATGCACCTTATGTTTCCTAGAGGCATATGCTATCATCCTACAATTTTGCATCAAAACACACCCCAAGCCAATTATTGAGGCATCACAATATATACCAAATCCTTCCAACCATTCTTGTAAAGCCAAAATAGGAGTGGGGATAAGCTTATCTTTCAATGTTTGAAAACTCTTTTAAGATTCATCTATCTACACAAATTTAGCCTTCTTTTGGTCAACTTTTTCATAAGGGAAGCAATAGAAGAGAACTCATTTACAAACCTCTGGTAATAACCTGCTAAACCTAAGAAACTTCTAGTATCCGATGGAGTCAAAGGTCTAGGCCAATTTCTAATCACTTCCATCTTCTTAGGATCTACCTTACTGACATCACCTGACACTACATGAACTAGAAAAGCAACCTCTTTCAACCGAAACTCGCATTTTTCATATTTAGCATACAATCTCTCCTCCCTCAAGATTTGCAACATCACTCTCAAGTGATTCACATGCTCTTCCTCACTATGGGAATAAATCAAGATATCAGCAATAAAAATATCCACAAACAAGTCAAGGTAGGTTTAAAGGCCCTATTCATGAAATTCATAAATGCCGGTGCATTAGTCCACCCAAAGGACATAACCACAAACTCAAAGTACACATACCTAGTCCAGAAAGCAGTCTTGGGAATGTCACTCCCTTACTATCACTTGGTGATACCTGGACTGAAGATCAATCTTAGAAAAGTGACTAGCCCCTTGAAGTTGATCAAAAAGATTATTAATCCTTGGTAGAGGGTACTTGTTCTTTAAGGTGACTCTATTAAGTTGTCGATAATCAATGCATATTCTAAGTGAACCATCCCTTTTTTTCAAAAATAACACCAGTGCACCCCAAGGTGATTTACTAGGACTTGTGACACCCTTTTCCAACAAATCCCTCAATTGCTCCTTCAACTCCGTCGGAGCCATTCGGTAAAGGGGAGTAGAAATGGGTTAAGTATCAGGAAGAAGGTCTATACCAAAATTTATTTTTTTTCGGGAGGAACACTGGGAAGCTCATCGGGAAAGACATCAAGAAGCTTATTAACCATTGAACTGACTCAATAGGAAGGACTTTGGACTCCACATCTCTAACCCACACTAGATGATAGAGACAATCCTTAGAAATCAACTTTTGAGCTTTAAGAAAAGAAATAAATCTACCCTTGACCACCACATCATGACTTTCCCACTCAAGGACGGGTTCATTAGAGAATTGGAATTTAACCCTACGGGTCCTACAATCAATAGAAGCAAAATATGCACGCAACCAATCCATCCCAAGAATGACATCGGAATCCACTATATCTATAACAACAACAACATACCCCAGTGCCTCAAAAGGCTCCCGCTCATTACGGGGTGAGGGGGGTCGAATGTACGCAGCCTAACCCCTATGTTTAAAAACATAAAGTGGCTGTTTCCAGATGACCCATGAGGAGCGTTGAAAGTTGCATTAACTAACTGCTACTTCACAAATGAAAAAAGCGCAGATAGTTAAAGAGCCATTTTGCTTTATTCCATCATACTCCAAGGCCAAAAAATAGTCAATCTTTGGCCAGAATCCACTATATCTAATTCAACAAAATCACAAGGCAAGACTTTATGCAAAATGAATACGGGACAATTTCTATAGACTCTTTTAGCAACAATAGAGTCACCAGCAGGGGTCGATACTTCATAAGGTTCACATAACAATTCGGGACTAACATGAAGCTTTTTGGCAATAAAAGGAGTAGTAAAAGAAAGAGTGGCACCCCGATCTATCAATGCATACACATCAAAATCAAAAACCTTTAACATACTGGTGACGACATCGGGCACCTCATCCGGCCCTTGTCTCCCTTGAAGAGCATAGAATCTATTTTTTCTTGGAGCACCCGCTTGTTAGCCTCCTCTTCCCTTTTGACCTACATTTGCACCTTGACCTTGTGGATGACCATTCCTACCTTTGTTTTAAGCACGAGGACAATCAATAACCTTGTGACCCATCTAAGCACAACAAAAGAAAGTGTTTGAATTCCACAAACATGCACCACTATGATTTTTTTCACACCTTGGACATCTATATTTTACTATTCCCCCATTACCACCCTGGAACCTTAGGTTGTTCATTCTATCATTGGCAAACCTCTTGGTAGGGGCATTGGATGACCCTTGGACTTGGAACCTGTGGCCTTGTGGAAACCGGCCACCTTAGATCCTTGGAAACCACCTTCAAAATGAGCCCTCTTGGACTCACTACTTCCTTTTTTAAGCTTTTCCCCCTGTAGTTTCTCAGCATATGTCATGAGGCGGGACAAATCCATATCACCTATAGCATGGCAGTATGACACTCCTCATTTACCAACTAGGACACTCCCGAAACAAATTTATTCATCCTTGATCTAGGCTCGGCAACCAATTGTGGAGCATACTTGGAGAGTTGGTTGAACTTGAGGTCATACTCCCTCACACTCATGGAACCTTGCTTAAGGTTCATAAACTCCATTATCTTAGCTCCCTTAGCTCGATAGGAAAGAATTGGTTGAGGAGTGCAGCTTTGAACTCTTCCAAAGGGATAGCATCATCATTCCCCTTCTCCAACTTCCATTATGTAAACCAAATTTTAACCATCCCTTTGAGTTGGTAGGCCCCCAACTTCTCCTTTTCCTCTGAATTGACCCTCATGATGGATAGGACCTTGTACACCTCATCTATAAACTCTTGGGGATCCTCATCCATCTTGGACCTATCGAACTCCGCAGGGTTCATTCTAGTGAAATCCCTCATCCTAGAAGCCGGAGTTGGAGCAAGAGGGGCTTGGGCCCCTTGGTTGATTTGGTTGGTCATAACATGAGCCAGCATTATAATAGCATCTCAGAACTCATCTTAGGCTACCCTCCTCCTTGAGAAGCTTGAGGAGCGGGAGGGGCTGATTGCTTCTCGGTCTACAAGCCCTCCTTATTATCCCTCTTGGAATCAACATGATCTAGAAGAGCAAAGGGCATTCATTAGGGGAAAAAGCATTACACTTACACATAAAGCATGATATAGACCATGAAGATGTTAAACATTTCTTAAAATGCCTCATAGCCTCCCATTCATAGTTGTGGCATTCTTCACAACCATGGATAAGACTCTAATCGACGCGGTGTGTTACATTCCAAGGACCATTAACAACCTAGTGCTATGATACCAAGTTTGTCACGATCCAAGCCTAGGTCTTAAACGTAACACGGTGAATAGGAACCCAAAGGGACCCAAACAAGCCTCTTAGCTTATTAATTACACATCCTTGTTCACGAAAACTAAGTAAACAACAACAAAAGATATAATAAAATGGAAAATGAGACTAAGGAAAGTCTTTGATAATTATTAAAACAGAAAAGAGTCAAGCTCAAGCATAAGTACATCATAATATCCAGCAACACCTCTAACATGGAATGGAGCGGGGGTTAATACACTCTCTGGGCTCACCCTCATAGTAACAAATGTTCGACATAAAGAAGTCTCAAAATAATAAGAGTAATAAAGATAATGTCCTTGGACTTGAGGACTCGCCAAAGCTTTCTTCAAAGGATCGTACTAGCCACGTAGAGGATGATCTAATGGTGCTCCAGTCCCTATATGGTAATATCATGTCGGCATAGAGTATGTATTAGTACGTTTGAATATACTAAGTATGTAGGATGCAATGCAACAAGTCGTCAGTCAATATAGTCAAAATTCATAATAATAAGCAATAGATAAGTGGAATCTCAATATGACACATATGATCAATGCTTGAAGTAAAACATGCTTGTAAATCATTCAACTTGCATAGAACATAATACATATGTGGGAAGAGACCCTAACCGACAAAAGTCTGACCAAGCAAGCTATAACTTGAAATCTCGATGATTACCCCTCATCAGTAAAGAGGTGATCTAAAACACCCCAAAGTGTGCTTCAGAAAATGCCCATAATCATAATTTTCTTATATCTCAAAATTTGTGCGTGATATCGAAAATTCAACTTCATATTCTTGATCAGGGAAAATTTTGAATGAGAAATATGTATAACCCAGATTTTAGAGGACCCGTAGGAAAAATTAATTTTCACTAATTTTTTTTGAAATAGTAGTTGTATCCAATAGGTCCGTGACACGGACCCATCGCGAGCCTGTGTTGGATTTTCCTTAATTTTTTATTTTGACCTAAGGGCATTGGGGTCATGGCCCTATGCACGTTTACGCGTGAAATATCTCATACTTAGCCAATTTTCAGCTCTATATCATTTAAAAACCTCTCTAAAACCTCTCCAACACTTTATCAAAATTCTCATCCAAATCCAAGGATTTCAAGCTCACATTGGATCTCAAGAACTAAATCCATGTTTCAAGCCTCCTTTGATATTTACATCAAGGAATCCCCAAATTTAGGTATGTAGGTTTCATCCATTAGGTCCTTTTGTGAAAAATTCATGTTTTCAAGTTGTATCTTCTATCGGTATCTTTTATTATGGATTTTGATTATAAATTATGTTGGATTTTTATGAAATATTGATTGATTATTCATGACTATCTATTTCAATCTTATATTATGAATTGGTTTTGTCTATTGGGACTATGCATATTTTGAGTTATTAAACTATGATCTATTATGAGATTTGATGATGGATTTAAAGGTATCCTACATCAGTGTTTTACTATATGTTGGTGGATTGATTTATATTGAGTTTTCTCATATTATTTCGCTCTTGATTTCCATGATTTTGAACAAGCATTATGAACCCACCAAGTGTTTGATAAAATATCTTGACAAGGATTCTCAAGTTATTGATGATCTATTACATGGTTTATAAGTCAAGTAAATTTATGATGATTAAGGGCTTGCATGTATTCATTGAATTCATGAAAAGTACCTATGGTGTTGCAATTAGACCACACCTTGTTGGGGGGGTGATATGCCTCAATGACCTTGTTGGGGGGTGACATACACAATCACCATGTTGAGGGTGGATACCTCGATCACCTTATTTGGGGGATGACATGCCCAATCACCATGTTGAGTGTAGAAACCTCGATAACCTTGTTTGGCAGGTGACATGCTAAATCACCTTGTTGAGGGGTGAATACCTCAATCACCTTACAAGAGGGTGACATGCCTTGGATTCCAAGTGGTGGTTTGCTTGGTCTATGTTGGTTATGATCTCTTCCCACACATGTATTATATACTTTCTAAGTTATATGATTTACAAGAATGTTTTACTTCAAGCATTAATCATGCATGCCATTTTGAGATTATACTTATCCATTGCTTATGATTATGCATTTTGACTATATTAGCTGTCATGTTACATTGCATCCTACATAGTTAGTACATTCAAACATACCAATGCATATTATATGCCTACATGATGTTACCATGTAGGGACCGGAGCACCTCTCGATCATCCCCCATGTGGCTAGTTATGGTAATTCAGAAGATAAGCTTTGGTGAGTTCTCAAGTACGAGGACTCTATCCATGCTGCTCTTAGAATTTGATATCTCTTTATGTTGAACACTTGATACTATGACGGTGAGTCCAGAATGTGTCTTGGCTCCTGCTCCATTCCATGTTAGAGGTGTTGTTGCATATTAATATTTAACTATGCTATGAGCTTGGATCTTGAAGTGTTTTGCGATTACCAAAGACATCCCTTAGTCCCATTTCCCATGTTTATATATCTTGTGCTATTTATTTTGCTTCCACGACCAAGGATGTGTGAATTTTATGCTAAAAAGTTTGTTTTGGGACCCTTCGGGTTCCCATTCATCGTTTCATGTCTAGGCCCTAGGTTTGGGTCGTGAAATGGTCTACTTGCCAAGGTAAACCATACTTCACCTTATGAGAATCTGTCCCATTTGGAGAAGTAACCATCTTACAAGAACCTATCCTATTTCGGGGTGACTTTCATGATAAAAAGCACTAAATAGATCCACTAGTATAGAAAGGATAAAGTATAATCTTATGTTGGCACATAGTTTGAGGAAAGGAGTATGGACCCTTGAAGATAGGCCACATAGACATCAAATCCATCGGTGCTAAGTCTAATCCCACAGAATACTTGAAATCGTCATACTTTAATCATAACATAAATAGCTTGTAATAACATGACTTGAGTAGCTCATAAACATGCTTGACTTCTAATGGTGAGGCTAACTTGAAACATGAGAGTAGATTATAATCATACAAGAACCCTTGCTTTAACAAGAATGGCTCACAAGAGGTAAAAATCTTAAAATAGGGCTTAACTTGATACTTGTAACATCATAGATACTTTTCATGAATTCAATACATACTTGAAAGCTCTTAATCATCATATAGTCACTTGACTTGTGAATCATGAAATAAATCATCAATAACTTGAGAATTCTTGACTTGACATTTTATTAAAGACTTGGTGGGTTCATGATACTTATTCGAAATCATGTAATTCAAGAGTGAAATATAATGATTAAACTCAATGCCAATCAACTCACCAACATGCTATAAAACCTTCATGTAGAGTACCCTGAAATCCATCATCAAAACTTATAATAGATCATAGTTTCATAGATCAAAACATACATAATCTCGATAGACAAAATCAATTCATGGTATAATCTTGAAATAGATAGACATGTATAATCAATTAATATTTCATAAAATCCCAACATAATTTATACTCATAATCCATAATAAAAGATACCCGTAGATGATACAAATTAAAAGCATGAAATTTTCATGAGAGGAAGATTGGGCTCCATGGGTGAAAGGACCCAATTGATGAAACCCACATACCTTAAAATTGGGTTTTATTGAGATGAGCTTGAAGAGAACTTAGAGCTTGAAGAGAACCCCTAAGTTCCAAAGTTAAGCTTAAAATCCTTGAAATTTAGGCAGATACTTGGTTAAGTCTTCGAGAGGTTTTTGTGATGGTTTTGAGTGATATAAAGTTGAAAAATGGCTTAGTATAAGTATTTTTCACACATAAGTATGCATGAGGCTATGACCCCAATGCCCTTGGCTGAAATAGAAAAACCAAGGAAAAATATACACTAGTCCGCCTTCTTGGCGCGACGTGGACCCATCACGCAAGCCATTTTTGAACTGCTCCGCACCCCTTAAATGTCGTGGCCAGGGCGCGGAAGCTCTCTAGAAATTGTAAATTAGCGAAAATTATTTTTCTCTATGGGTCCTCTAAAATCAGGGTTATACCCATTTTCTACTCATTTTTGCCCTCTAATCGAGAATATGAAGTCCAAATTTTTGATACCATGCACAAATTTTGAGATATATGAAAATTATGATTATAGGCATTTCTGAAGCACATTTTTGGGGCGTTTTATAAACAACTACCCCTTTATTTGGATAGGGTCGAGGAAAGAGACCCTGGATAAATAAATTTAACAAAATCCAATTTTATCCAAGCATATCTCCATTTTTGAAAAGGATTTGGTACGACTTTTGGAAATTGTGGCCCATTGCTGGCATTAGGTTTCCCACATATCTCAAATTACATAAGAATTCAGGCCACTTGTAGTTCAAAATGCTTGATTTAACACTGGATTATGAAAGAATTCAAAAGCTTTCTTAGAGTCGAATTATGAAGAGACCAAAAAGCTTGGGAACAGAATGAGGGGAGGTTTGAGTACAGTGGAGCTTTTATCATGGAGCCCGCCAACATATCTCTAACATGGTAATCAAATTGGTTATAGTTCGACTCTATCAGTTGAAAAGGAAATCTTCTTATGCTAAGATAACCTTCGATTAAGAGAGTGACAAGTAAATTGAGCATGAAAGAGAGGCTTGCAACCTCTTAGTCATGAATGTGGTGCACTTTCACACCCATAGGTAAGAACTTACATGGACATAAATTTTAAAGCTCTTAGTGCGTTGTCACTCAGATTGGGAATATTACCTCCAGTAAGAGTTGAGATCACCTAGATGCGAAACCAAAACTAACAAATCAAAAGAAATACCTACATGCCTTCTTATAGGGGTGTCATTAAATTGTTTTAGAAGTCACTTTTCAGCTCATGTCCAAGGAGTTTGACATTCTGCTTCATATTATGTCCCAGTTAGCTGCTAAAAAGTAGTTCCACATTGTGCTTATGTTCCTGCAAAATTTTAAATTTGATAATGCAATTAGTAAGAAAATATTAATCATCAATAATATATACTAAACTCTTGAACATGACACATTCTAGGCATAGATTTATAAAATTGTGGCCTTGCAAGTCTAAATAAATTAATGAGATTAAAAATAAAAATAAAACTCATGAAAATAGGTTTTGAGGCCAATGATTGATGAAGATGATGTTTTTCAATGATAATTGATGAAATGAAGTCTTAAATCAAAAGATTCATCAAGATAAATGTTTTAGATGAATGATTTGTAAAGATGAGGCTTTTAGCAGAATAATTTATAATGATGTTACTTTTAAGTTAATGATTTGTAACAATGAGGCTTCACAAGTCAATGATTCCTGAAAAATGACGTCTTGAAAAAATATTAAATTCTAGCAAGCATTTGTGCAAATAAATTTGAAAACATTTGTGCAATTATCTAAAAGCATTGTATAATGTATTTTAAAAGTTTGGCAATGCATCAGAAAGCAATTGAAAACCATATAAGATGCATTTCATATATCTGAATGCATTTGTGTGGTGCATTTCATTATGCTTGAAAGCATATGTGCAGTCCATGTGAATATATTTGAAATCACTTATGCAGTATATTTAAAACTTATTTAAAAGCATTTATATAGTGCATTTGAAAATGTTGGGAAGCATTAATTTGTGCAGTACATTTGAAAATGTTGGAAAACATTAATTTTTGCAGTGCATTTGAATAAGTTTGAAAGCGTTTGTGCAGTGCACTTGAATGTGTTCGAAAATATTTGTGTAGTGCATTTTGATAAGTTGGAAAGCACCTGTGTAGTGCATTTGTGCATATTTAAAAATATTTATGCAATGCATTTGAATATATTTTAAAAGCATTTATGTAGTATATTTGAATATGTTGAGAAGCATTTATGCATGCATTTGCATATGTTGGAAAGCATTTGTATAATGCATTTGAATATATTGAGAAGCATTTGTGTAGTGCATTTGAATAAGTTAGAAAGCATTTTTCAAGTGCCTTTGAATATATTAGAGGGCAGTTGTGCTGTGCAGTTAATTATTTGAAAGCATTCATATAGTGCATTTTGAAATATTTGAAAGTAAACACATTAAAAGATATCTAAATATATTTATTCAATGCATTGAAAATTTTTTGAAAGCATTTATGCAAAGATATTAAGCATCAAGTGCATCTAAAAAATATTTCCAAGCCGTAGATTTATAAGTAATGCAAACTGATCAATGTATAGTCTTATAAACGTCAAAGACTTCTTATTTTCTGCTAATTTTCACTAGCCTGTACTCAAATAAGAATTATAAGTTTTGGGAGTGTTTGATTTGGATTGACTTTAGAACCTGGATCGTCAAACTTTTTTTTAAAGCTTTATTTGGACTTGTAGTCTCTATTCAATCTAAATCTTGAATAATAAATAGCAAAAATATTCTATTGAAAAATTATATATTTAGGAATGAGATAAAAATACACAGATGCATGTAGTTTTAAAGACTTTCTGCCAAACTTTAGACTATGACATGTCGTGGAACGAAGTAAACATCCTTTTCAAAAATTTTCTTCTTCCTATTGATCCGATTAGACCATATACTCTTTTAATTCTCTTGATGTTTTCTTGCAATAATGCCCTTAAAACTGTCCCAGTTTGTGAAAGAGAGGTACTAGTGTTCCGTTAAGATAAGGCTTGCCCCTATATAGGCTACCCACCATCCCATCAAGTGTAATTCGAATATATTTCTCAAAAAAATTAGAAAGAAAAGGTCAAACCCTCCACAAGTTGCCTATGTAACAAATTAGAATCAGACCATACATAGTCCTTACATAAGAATAAAAGAGGGAGGGATTTCTTTTAATAAAGTGATCGAATCCGATATAGGCTGCCTATGTATCCCACGGAGGGAATTAGGTCGAAATGTAGTTCAAATTACACGTAAATAGAATTTCGACAAAATTACTACTGAGAGACTAGACCCGATATAGGTTTCCTACGTATCCCATCCAGGGAAACATAGTTCAAATTACACATAAATAGAATTTTGCCAAAATTATTACTAACATACCCGACTCGATATGGGTTTCCTACGTATCCCACCTAGGGAATCAGGTTAGAATGCATTTTCCAATGCATAATAAACAACACTACATGAAATAAGATACATACTTCTAGATATAATATCTCTTAACCACATCTGCATTGATGGATTTTGGCCATATTTTACCATTCATTTCTGCTAAAATCAGAGCTCCTTTGGTAAGTACTTAGTGAACCACATAAGGCACTTTCCAGTTGGGTGAAAACTTCCCTTTATTGTCATCTTGGGATAAGAATATTCATTTCAACACCAATTGTCTCAGTTCAACTATCGCAGTCTTATCTTCTTGTTGAATGCTCTTGCCGTTCTTTGTTGATAAAATTGTTCGTGATAAATTGCATTCACTCTGTTTTCATCAATGAGCATCAATTATTAATATTGACTTCGTATCCACTCAGCCTCACTCAACTCACACAGACAAGCATAGCAACAATGTTCTTCTAGGCTTTAGAGGCACAAAAATAGGAAGACTGGACAAATAATCCTTGGTTATGTTAAAAGCTTGCTGACAATCTTCTGTCCATTTGATAGCAACATCTTTCTTTAACAACTTGAAGATTGGCTCACACATTATACTTGATTGCGCAATAAATCGATTGATGTAGTTAAGGCGACCGTGAAAACTCATTACTTCCTTTCAACATTTTGGAGGAGAAAAGTCTTGAATAGCCTTTATCTTTGAAGAATACAATTCTATCCCCTTTGTACTCATAACAACCCGCAACAACTTCCCAATAGGGACACCAAATACAAACATTTAATTTCAGATTATATTGCCTTAATGTGTCAAAGAACTTCAAACCAATTATGTGATTTGAGCTCTTCTGTGACTAGATAATGGTGTCATCCACATAGACTTCAATCTCCTTATGGATCATGTTTTCACAAACCAAACCTAGGGATTAGGTATGACACGACGAAAGATGAACCCGAATGAAACGCCCCAAAGAGTGCCAAAAATGTGCCTTGAAAATACCCATAATCGTAATGTACATATATCTGAAAATCCGTGCGTTATATCAAATATTTGACTTGACATTCTTGATTGGGAGGGGGGACGAATTGAGTGGGGAATGGGTATAACCTGAATTTTAGAGGACCCGTAGCGAAAAATGAATTTCGCCAAAATTTCAATTTCCAGAAGTAGTGTGCATTGGCTCCGCGATGCGGAGCAGTGTATTCTGTTGCCAGTTTTTCCTATTTCAGTCCAAGGACTTGGGGTCCTGGGCCTATACCATTCTATGCGTAAAAACACCTATACTTAGTCATTTTCAACCACAAATAATTCAAGACATTTCCCAAAACCCTCTCTAACACTTAGCCTAATATTTCATCCAACATAAAGTGTCCCAAACTCACTCCGGATCTCAAGAATTCCACTCAAGCTTCAAGTTCTCATTCAAATCTTCATTAAGAAAATCTCCATAGTTGAGGTATGTGAGTTTCAACCATTGGGTCCTTCCACCTATGGTGCCCAACCTTCCTTTCTATGTAAATTACATGTTTTCAAGTGAATCGTTCTCACGCCCCAAGTCCCGTTAGGGCAGACTGGCACCCGTTGCCGATAAGGGCCGGAAGAACCAACCTGTAACTATGCGCTTACTATACGTATTATGAGGGGTTCTAACTTTAGCATGCCTTAAAGTAGATAAACAGTGATAATAAGCCAAAAGGAATGCACATGACTAGGCCGTTGGGGCCATGGTGTCTAAAGTACGAGACATGACTTCACTTTTACTTTACATAGTCTACAAAGCCTCTAAATAAAGAAAAACATCTGAAAAGGGTCGGGACAGGCCCCACCTCAACTAACTATACAAGATAAACATAAGTTCAAGACAATACAAAGCCCTGAAGCAACCTGGAGCTTGATGATAGCAGCTGAATATTCTGTACTCCTATTGGGGAGATCTACTAGCACCTGTACCTGCAGCATGAAATGTACGAGATAATGTACTGAGTATGTAAGACAAGATATACTGTACGTAAAATAATAACTCAAATGAACCCATGCACTGGTGTAAGTTTGGGGACCACCATTAGTTATACTATGGAATCATGTACTTTACATCCTTTATATTACTTTACCTTTACTGTATCATCAGTACTGTAAAATTTGTGCACAACTGTAAATTAATGACCAACTGATTAGTGGTGAAACTGTATCAGGTTCGTCCCTGGCTAGGTTATATTCAACCACTCGGGCTACCCCCCTTTTGATAGGATCGTCCCTTGGCTAGCTTATATTCAACCCCTCGGGGCTACCACCTACCAGAAGTGTATACCTTATCTTTCCATTACCTTTGAGATGGTTCTTTTGGTGGCCATAATATTGGAGCTGTATGACTGTATATGTAGCATATGACATGTAGA
>JAABOM020100919.1:0-26339 GCA_011800125.2 Solanum clarkiae | reverse complement strand
GTGCTAGTAGATCTCCCCAATAGGAGTACAGGACATTCAGCTGTGGTTACCAAGCTCCAGGTTGCTTTGGAGCTTTGTATGTCTAGATCTTATATGTTTATATTGTACAGTTAGTTAAGGCGGGGCCTGTCCCAACCCTTATCAGATGTTTCTCTCTACTTAGAGGCTTTGTAGACTATGTAAAGCACAGTGAAGTCATGTCTCGTACTTTAGACAGCGTAGCCCCAACGGCCTAGCCATATGCATCTCCTTTTGGCTTGTTATCACTATTTATCTTCTTAAAGGCATGTCAAACGCAGAAACCCCCTTATAATATGTATGGAATGCATACAGTTACAGGTTGGTCCTCACGAGCCTTATCAGCAACGGGTGTCGATCCACCCTACGGGACTTTGGGGAGTGACAGAATACACTCGATCATCAGATTATATGTTCATAATACTTGTCCATTCCCATTTTGGGCGGAACAAATCTACTAATTGTAGTTATTAAGAAGGATCTTGAACTAAGAAATAGACCCTAGAAACTAAAAAAGGCTATCCTGAGGAATTGCAATAATCATGTTCATTGATATTCCTGGGATAGTAGATGCTATCACACATACAATCATACTCATATTTGATAGAATTGTTTGATCTTATAGGGGATCTTCCAAGTCTAAACTCTTAAAAATGCTCTAATTTCAGGCTCTCTACTCTATTTTCGAAATATTTGCTTCTAATAACCTAAATTTACTATTTACAGTATCTACAAACAAGTTAAATAGAAAAACTGATTGGTGGTTGTTATGACTGGCAATTATGACTAATAACTAGCTTTACGAGTCGTAATTGGGCTTTTGTGTTCAACTTCTTAGATCTTGGACTTCACTGCCATGAAACATCTTCACGAGTTGTAGTCTTCTCTATGACGTATATTATTCTCTTGTAATCCATATTTGTATCACTTCGTCAAACACTGCAAATCTCTACGAAACTCCTCAATATGTCTCATAGAGTGAACTATGAGTCGTAAAGAGGTCTCGTGTTGCTAAACTTCAAATCTTCAGACTTTCAGCCAACACTGAAAATCCCTATGTAACTAACTCTACGACTCATAGAGAGTCTCGTAAGTCTGCTGAAACTAGAAAAAGTTTGCAGTATTCCCAAAATTGTGCCACCCTGCTTTTCTTGTAAAAACAAACATAAAACACATAAAAACCATAAATATCACATTGAGAACACACAAAATCTCAAGTTTTAGGCATCAAATGTGTTGTATTTTGACCGCACATCAACACCCTCAACTTAGATAATTGCTTGTCAAGCGATGACTGAATCTAACTAGATAACATAGTAACACACAGAACAAAACTTAATGGTATATATCATGTACAATTCAGGCTCAGGTACTCATATCTACTTTTCAAAATAAGATCAGATAGCTATTTTGCCAAACCAAGACATAATGATGCATCTAACAAGACAACTATGACAAGCAAGAGAATATCCATAATCCACAATCACTGAACAAGTCAAATCATAACAATGCAATGCAAACGCCCTCACAGAAAGAAGTCCCAAATAACACAATCAATGACAATTTCAAGATTAACACTGGGACTGTGAAAATAAACTCACACTCACAAAGATATTTATGCACATTGACTAATACCATAGGCTTGCCCGTATGCTCATCACGTAGATTTCCAACCAACTGGACTAGGAAAACTCTAGGACTTTCTTGGCTTATAACATAGGCTCATGGGGCTTTGGTAGAGAATTTTCGGAAACATAGTGACTAAAGACCCTCATTAAACAAAATTTTTCATCACTTTCACCTTACTTACTCAATCAATTTCACCTTATTTTGCCTTTGCTTCATATTCAAGTGTTTCGAGGTATTTTCTTCTCATTTTCAGCTTTTGCCTCATTTTCGCACATCACTTTGCTTTTAATCTCAATCTAAGCCATTGTTTTCTTTTTCTTTCTCCTGGTACGTGATTTTCTTATTTTTCTACTAATTCCCAACTCACCACCTTATTTTTGTAATTTTACCTCTACACAGGCCACCCTCAACTTAGGCTTTTAGCCTATTTTGAAGTACACAATATTTATTCTCTAAACCAGGGGTGCTTTCGGTAACCACCCTCAACTTAGGCATTTTGCCTCAATCAAGGTTCACAATGCTCAAGTACTTACTAGGGACAATCTCAAGGGTTTACACTAGACAAGGATAGGCTAATTAGGTGTTTTAGAATGAATTGGTTCTCATAGGGCTCAAATATTTGGAACAAGGGATAAAATTTAATTTGGTTGAATATTTAAGGCTAAAGTGGACTAATTTTAAGAAAAAAGTCCTAGGATCACCTCCTAATCTATTTAATCTACAATCTAAAATTTAGATTAGTTATGGACCATAAGCTACTCTGACTTCACCAAAGACCATAACTACCTATACCCCATCGAAGAAGTTGTGGATTGTCCTCAATGCTCCAAATTAAGCAAAAATATAATAGAAAGGGTCCCAAAATACATACCTCAACACCTACATACAAGTCTATGGATGTGTCTGGCCATCCCCCTCCTATGGAGTAGTCTCTTCAGCTGCTCCTCTATGTCGGGATTGGCCAATACACATTGCTTTATCATGCTCCTGGGCTAGTCTCAACTACTCCTCTTGCCTCGATATCGTAAAGACCAGCCTGAGCTCTTCCTCCATGTCCTCATCATCCTCATAACTCTATTAACCATAGGATGATTTGCATGTTCCACTCAAATAGGTCCTCAAGACCAGCTCGATCTCGTCCTCCATATCCTCATCATCCTCATCACTCTATTAACCACTGGATGATTTGCACGTACAACCCACTCAACTAGGTCCTCATCTATGCATAGGCACTTCCCAATGGAAGTCCATAGAGGCTCTATCGAGGCAAACAAGTCAAATAGTGGCTCTATTGGTGTAGTCCCCGATAATGTCATGAGCGCCACAAGTAAAGCTATCATGTTAGCCCTAAGCTTCACAATCTCTTCATGTATGGCTGATAAATCTAAAAGTCAGGCCTCAACTAACCTTTTTTTACACTAAGTCCTTAAAGGCATCAATATAGACATCAATCATAGAAATACGCTTCTGAACAGTAGATTTCGTGAAAGCCTTGCATCGCTCCTCTAAGTCTGCAATAGTCTGCTGAACCTATGGCCTAAGATACTAAATAAGCTGAGACAACTAGGCCTCAGTATGTGATAATTGCTGGAATATAGCCTCAATAGAAATTGTGGACAAATAAACCATGCCCTGTGTAGAAGTCTGTGAAGCACTGGCCTCTAGTGCAGGAGCAGCTATAGTCAGACCCCTCTCCACATCGATTTCCTTAGGCTGTTGGGGTCTCTCATAAGTAGTAGCAGCTGGAGTAGTAGTATTCATAGTCGGTGAACCCTCAAATGGTGGCTCTAGAGAAAACATCTATGGCATATAAGGAGGCTACGTCCTCTGAAGTGCCACAAGGTTCTCATCAGTCTTTATCAAGCTGGGCTCTAGAGTGTGCTGGGCCACAACCAGATGATATACATGATAAAATATCTCCACCTTTGACTCTAGACAGAGTTTGTAAATTAGAACTAGAAATGGGATGGAGGTGGCCCGCTTGAGCACCGACTCATGAATTTGCTCCGCTATGAATTGGACCCAAACCATGTCGCAGCTAGCCAAGACGCTCACAACCAATACCACTCGCTCTAATGTAACTTTGTTATCCCCTAGTGTAGCCCGTATGTGACATCTAGCAACTGGCACCAAAATTCTGCGGGGAAAGATTAAAGGCTTTAGGAATACCCTCCGTATGGGTGGTGACCCAAGCAAGATCTGGATCCTGCTCATCAATATGACCAAGCACCCATCTTAAAAACTCTATCCGCTATACCGAATCCTTTTAAATCAATGTGGTTATAGCCTACCTTAATCGATAGCCAAACTCAGCTCTCAACCTCGGGGCTCGGTACTCGGGACCAGAAAGAACAAGGAAGGTCATTTAATCTGAAAATATCGACCCGCCGCCCTATCACTAGTACCTCTCTCAATATCAGTTATGTAAGAGGTCTCTTTCCCTTGGGAAGATCATGAAGAATAGTGGCTGTTTAAGCTGCATAAAGTTCCAATACTATAAGCGGGGCATATCGTCCAAGCTTATTGGCCAACTACTTGAGCCCATATCGTGTTATCGTGTCCCTCAATCCTGGGACATGGCTCAATACATCATCAATAACCCGAGGCTCCTCATATATAGAACAGGTGGGTTTACCCCACTCATTGGGCTTCATGCCCCCCAAATTATGGCCTCTATCCCGTCAACACCCCACCGTTAAGTAGAAGAATCCGGTGCTAAAGAATATGATGGTGTGATCGAGGATTCTTGATCTCCTCGGTTCTAGGAGACATCCTCTAATTTCTTCTAATCTCTGGACCTGGTCATTTGGGGCATGCTACTCCCCATCCTCTCACCAACTTCCTCATCAAACTGGGAAGGAGTATCAGCTTGAGTCTAAGTCTGGGCAGCTCCGGCAGCTGCTGCTCTACTCTGTCATACCCCAGCTGTCACACCCAAAGTCCCATTAAAGCGAACTGGCACCCATTGCCAATAAGGCTCGGGAGAACCAACCTGTATTTATGTGCTTTCTATACATATTATAAGGGATTTCTACACGAAATATGCCTTCAAAAAAGTAAATAATAATAACAAGCCAAAAGGACATGCATATGGCTGGGTCGTTAGGGCCACGGTGCCTAAAGTACGAGACATGAACACACTTAAATTTACATAGTCTACAAAGCCTCTAGATAAGGAAAAGTATATGATAAGGGTCGGGACAGGCCCTGCTTCAACCTACTATACAATACAAAAATGTAAGCTCTAGACACACAAAGCTCCGAAGCAACCTGGAGCTTGGTAACAGCAGCTGGATATCTTGTACTCCTACTGGGGAGCTCTACTAGCACCTATACCTGCATCATGAAATGCAAGTCCCCCGTAAGGGACATCAGTACGAGATAATGTACTGAATATGTAAGGCAGGAAATACTGTATATGAACAAATAACTCAAATAAAACTATGCACTGGTGTAGGATAAGAGACCACCTTTAGTTATACAATGGGGTCATGTACTTTATGTTCTTTTTATTACTTTACCTTTACTGTGTAATCTGTGCACAGCAAGTAATACAAATGACTAGTGGTAAATCCATATCGGGATCGGCCCTAGCTAGGCTTTTCCTTTTACCCCTTGGGCTACCCCGCGTGATAGGATTGACCCTGGCTAGGTGATTCTTCCATCCCTCCGATTACCACCCATCAACAAGCAATTTACTTTATCTTTCAATTACTTTTGAGAAGATTCTTTTGGTGGTCATAATATAAGAGCTGTAGGACTATAGATACAATATATGACATGTAAAAGATGACAAAATACAACACCATAATGAAAGGAATAGGTTACACAAATAATGAAATGCATAGGAGGTAGAACAACACATGAACTTTATTTAGTAGAACGAACTCGTGTATCTTGGTATCCAAGTATGCATGCAGATCTACCGGTGTCTATGTATGGGAGCATATGAATATGTCAAAGAGTTAAGATACGATTAATAGCTGTTTCGGAGTTGGTTAGTGAATTTATGTGCCAAGGAGGGATCTATGTTCCATCCCAAATAATACAAAATCAAGTAGCCTTACATACCTCATTGTATGAACTCGTTACTACCTTGGAGTGATCGCTTTTTCCCTCAAATATTTATCTACAATATATGAGGAAATAAGACATGTATTAGCAGTAAAGAAACACTTCTTGGCAGCCCAATATCACAAAAACCAACACCTGGGCAGCAAGCTTATAATTAGCAACCCAAAGGCATTCCTTCAACCTTTTCACTTATAATCGTATTTTCTAATAACCATTATTATGTACATGACTTATACTTCATGTTTTAGACCCTTAACAGTCTTACAATAGTTCATAAGTTACAAGACATAACACCTGCACAACATACAAATACGCTGCATCACATTCTTATTCTTGCTACATTTCGACGTCAACAATCACGAACCTATTTCAACTTTATCCAAATTGTCCTCATCACATCTATACACAAAAAAGCCTTAAAACAGTCTCAAAATAGTACCAAAGCAGTCATGAATGACGTGAGGCAATAGTTCCATCCATTTGCCCAGAAGTTCCAATCAAAATTACACTTAAGATGGCACAATAAAACTCGTTTTTATATGAAACAAAATGTAGCAACCTTAGATTAATATCTATAACTTAAACCATGTTAAGAGGATCAACTTCTCATCATAATACAGCCCACAAACCATAGATAAGACACCAAAAAAAAAGGCAAGTGTGCAGCAACTTTCTAAACACATGTTGTCCGACCTTTGTTCACAAGCATAACTAGCATATATTTCTTATTTGTCATGGGATAAGTATAACAAATACATGGATATTTACACTTACCTTATCCTTCAAGATTCAGGTTTCCTCAATAACCATAGTGGTTTGTATTGACTGCCTTATGAAGTGAAGTAAAGAGAAAAAAAGAGGCTTTAGGAAAGCTGAAAATTATTCCAAAGTGAAATGATTTAAGGGTGCTGTTTTTGAGCCCTTTTAAAGGGTCTCTTTGGACGTCTTTCTCCTAAGATTTTGACCACATATTAACAACTATTAGTAGGCTAGTGATACAGAAGCTTAGCCCTCACACTTGGGCCTAAATGGGTCTCAAAGTTGATGGGCCTTGGCTGCCCATTTTCCTAATTCCTCTTCACTTAGTTTGGGCCCAATTAGTCAAGTGGGTTGTGATGTACATGGGCCCTTTAATTATTCATCTTGGGATTTAAGTATTGTCCCTTTATGATGGTAAAACACAAGCTAACGTTACACTCTTAACATGGACTTTATTCATTATCGGACATGAAAAAATTTGACGTCAAGCCTCGTCTCCGCTTAGGTAGAAAATTTAAGCTAAGCAAGTAGGTAATTCACCTACTAGCTTCTTGAGTCCTACAAGAACCTTAATTATCTCACATTATTTAGGGTTGTGATCATCTCAATTTGACATAAATCTTGTATGCAATCGATCCTCTTAAGCGTTGGACGCATATATCACCCTTTAACGTGAGATTCAAGCACTTTTAAAAAATTGGCGCTAATTTGAAAAGCCATATCATGTTTCACTTTTAAAGTACTACTATTGAAAGATGTAGGGTGTTACATCCTTCCCCCTTTAAGAACATTCGTCCTTGAATGTTAGCAGAATTGGATAGCTTAGCCAAGTTTAAACCTTTACTCACACAAACTTTTGACAACACACAAATTATCAATCACCCGTACCTATTAGTGTCCCAATTCTGTAGGTTGGACTTCCTCTTTAGCTTCAAATAAATAAGGGTATTTTGATTTCATCGTGTCCTCAGCCTCCCATGTTATTTCTTCTGCTTGCTGGTTTCTCCAAAGTACTTTTACTGAAGCTATTTCTTTATTTCTTAACTTCTTAACTTGATGATTTAGAATAGCAATAGGTACCTCTTCATATGCGAGATCTTCTGTAACCTGCACTTCTTCAATAGGAGTGATACGAGATTGATCACCTACATATTTTCGAAGCATTGAGACATGAAAAACTAGATGAACTATTGAAATCTCTCGGGGTAGATCTAGTTCATATACAACTTGCCCAAACTTCTTAATAATTTTATATGGCCCTATGTAACGTGGGTTCAATTTTCCTTTCTTACCAAACCTCATAACCCCTTTCATCGGAGACACTTTTAAAAATACCCAATCCCCAACTAAGAATTCCAGTCCTTTCCTTCTAACATCCGCATATGATTTGTGATGAATTTGGGTTGTTTCTAGCCACTATTGTATTGCCTTAACTTTTTCCATGGCTTGTTGTACTAGATCAGGCCCAAGCAACGTGGTTTCACCAACTTCAAACCATCCAATTAGCGATCTACATTTCCTTCCATACAAAGCTTCATACGGTGCCATCTTGATACTTGAGCGGTAGCTATTATTATAAGCAAATTCAATAAGTGAAAAATAGTCTACCCGACTACCTTTAAAGTCAAATGTACAAGCTCGCAATGTATCTTCAAGTGTCTGAATGGTGCTTTCTGCTTGACCATCTATTTGAGAGTGGAATGTTGTACTCAAATTGACTTGTGTCCCCAAACTTCTTTGGAAGGACTTCCAAACTTTTGCAGTGAATTGAGCCCCCCCCCCATCGGAGATAATGGAGATTGGGAATCTATGTAGTCCGACTATCTCTTTCAGGTATAGCTTGGCATACTCTTCAGCTATACAATCAGTACTGACTGGAAAGAAGTGTGTTGAATTTGTGAGTCTGTCAACTATTACCCATATGGAGTCAAACTTCTGAAATGAGCAAGTAACCTGGTAACAAAATCCATATTGATCATATCCCACCTCCATGTTGGAAGTTCTATAGACTGCATATAACCTCCTTGCTTTTGGTGTTCTACTTTCACTTGTTGGTAATTTGGACATTGAGCCACAATTTCTGCAAGTTCCTTTTTCATGCCTCTCCACCAAAACATTCCCTTCAAGTCATGATACATCTTAGTTGATCCTGGCTGGATGGAATATCAGGAATGA
This sequence comes from Solanum clarkiae, assembly GCA_011800125.2. Lineage (NCBI taxonomy): Eukaryota > Viridiplantae > Streptophyta > Magnoliopsida > Solanales > Solanaceae > Solanum > Solanum clarkiae. Next base: position 17,684 of record JAABOM020100919.1, on the reverse strand, counting down.
TGGGCTTCTTCCATTATCCTCTTTCTTAATCCATTAAATTAGGCACACATAATCTATTTTGGTAGTAAAGTACTCCAATTTTTTAAGATCAAAGCCCTTTTATCGTACCGTGACTCACTTTTTCCTTAAGTTGTCGTAGAGAGGATCCTCGAACTATTTTTTTTCACCTCCATTACTAACGAACACATTGTTGCATTATGTACAGTAACCCCTCTTTGGAGTTTCAAGAAGGTGAACTCCCAAACTGAATAGCTGACGTAGATCCTTAGCCACTCCTTGACTTACCACAATTTGATCACCTGTATTCATGATTGCGTTACGACTCAGAGAATTGGCTACCATATTTGCCTTCCCTGGTTAGTATAGTATATCAATGTCGCAATCCTTTATTAGCTCTAGCCATTGTCGTTATCTTAAATATAGGTCTTTCTTCTTAAAGATGTATTGTAGGCTATTATCATTAGTATATATGTCAACGTCAATCCCATACAAATAGTAGTGCCATATTTTCATAGCAAACACAACCATTGCTAGCTCAAGATTATATGTTTGATAGTTTTTCTCATATGGTCGTACATTTCTATATGCATAAGAAATTACCCTACCATGTTGTGTCAGTACACACCTTAGGCCGACTCTTGAAACATCACAATACACTACATACCCCTCGGTGTCTTCTGGAAGTACTAGCACAGGTGCAGAAATTAGCTTATTTTTCAGCCCTTAGAAGCTCCCTTCAGATGCATCATTCCATTAGAACTTGGTTTCCTTGTGTGTCAACTTTATTAGAGGTGCACAAATAGAAGAAAAACCTTCAACAAACCTCTCATAGTAACTTGCCAAAACTAGGAAGCTCTGAACTTCCGTGGGTGTCATTGGTCTTGGGCATACTTTCACAACCTCTATCTTTTCAAAATCAACCCTTATTCCCTCATAGGACACAATATGAGCCAAAAAATGCCACTGATTTTAGCCAAAATTCACATTTAAAAAACTTGGCGTACAACTGTCGATCACGAAGAACTTGACGCTCCTGCCAAAAAGGATTTGTGTGGTCCTCTTCTGATCTTGAATATATCAAAATGTCATCTATAAATACTATCACGAACACATCCAAGAATGGCTTGAATACCCTATTCATCAGATCCATAAAACTTCTGGTGCATTCGTTAGCCCAAATGACATAACAAGGAATTCAAAGTGACCATAGCATTTTCAGAAAGCAGTCTTAGGTATATCTTCCTCCTTCACCCTCACTTGGTGATAACTTGATCTCAAATCAATTTTTGAAAATCATTTGGCACCCTGTAATTGATCAAATAAATCATCAATCCTAGGGAAGGGGCATTTATTCCTAACTTTCACCCTATTCAATTGTCAATAGTCGATATACTTTCTCAAGGTGCCATCCTTTTTCCGTACAAATAACACTGGCGCACCCCAAGGGGACACACTAGGTCTTATAAAACCCTTCTCCAATAAGTCTTTTAACTGCTCTTTAATTCATGCAATTCTGCCGGGGTCATTCTATATGGAGGGATGGAAATAGGTTAAGTGCCTCGAAGTAAGTCAATACCAAAATCTACTTCTCGTTCTGGAGGTAAGCCTAGAAGTTCTTCAGGGAATATATCAACGAATTCATTCACTATAGGAACTGATTAAAGAGTTGGCGATTCTACCTCCATATCCCTTACTCTAACTAAATGACATATATACCCCTTAGATATCATCTTTCTTGCCTTAAAATAAGAGATAGACTTACCCCTTGGTGCCGCAAGGTTGCATTCCCATTCAAGAACTGCCTAATTTGGAAAGTGAAAGTACACAATCTTAGTTCGGCAATCCACGGTGGCATAGCAAGAAGCTAACCAATTCATACCCATTATAATGTTGAATTCCACCATTTCTAGATCAATAAGGTCAACCAACATGTCACAGTCACAAGAAGTTACTACACAGTCATAATAAATCCTTCTAGCCACAATGAATTCACCGGTTGGTGTAGACACTTCAAATGGTTTGTTTAATAATTAAGGTGTCCTTTTAAGCTTCCCAACAACTAGTGGAGTGATGTATGATATTGTAGAACTAGGGTCAATTAATGCATATACATTATTTGAAAAGATGGACAATGTAACTTTGACCACATCAGGTGAAGCTTCCAAATTTTGCTGACTCCCCAGAGCATAAGAGCGATTCTGGACTCCGCTAGAGCTAGCTGCCCCTCTTACACCTATACCACGACCTGCAGGTGCTTGTTGACCCCTAACTATTGGAGAAACTGATGATAACGATGCAACAGCTGACCCAATAGATTATTCTATATCACCTGTGCGCCTCCTCAAGCAATCTCTTATCATATGCCCTGGCGCACCACACCAATATCAAGCATTTGTCCTAACAAGACATATACCTGAATGACTTCTCCCACACTATTTACAAGGCTGCGTACGAGTCATTTGCTGGCCTGTTGAATATCCTGCTGTCCGGGAGCCTTGCCTTTCACTTCTTGGACCAAACTGATTTCTCATAGACCCTTGAAGTTGTGGTGGAGCACCAGCTGCAGAGTAGGAGGGTGATGGCCTAGGCGGTCTATTAGGAAATGGAGGCCTAAGCTCACCTTGGGGTGGTATAAACTGCCCTGTAGACCTAGCCCTCTTGGACTACGCCCTTTCTATCTCTTATGTCCTCCTTTGCCTCTGATCCTCCTATTTTTTGTACAAAAACTTGCATTCTCACTATATCCATGTTTTTGTTCAAGGATGCAAAGGTACAGTCTCTGACCAGATACGTATCTAATCTATCCACATATTGATGAACTCTATCTGTCGTAGTAGGAACTACATTAGGAGCATACCTAGCAAGGGAATTAAATTGAAGGCTATACTCCCTAACGCTCCATTCCCTTGGTGGAGATTCAAGAACTGATCTACACGGGCCTCTCGGATCTCTAATGGCAAGTAATGGTCAAGAAATTCCTCTTTGAACTCCTTCCAGGTAGTTGGGGGTGCATCTATACCCTTAGATTGCTTCCAAGCTTCATACCACAATGTAGCTACACCCTTCAACCTATATGTCGCTAACTCAATAGCTTCTGCACCACTCACATGCATAACATCTAAAGTGCATTGAATCTGATCAATAAAGTCTTGGGGATCTTCATTAGTATCTGACCCAGTGAAGGATGGAGAGTCCAAATTAAGGAAATCACGTATCCTCGTGTCAGCTGCCCTATTTGTACCATCTGCACCTATAACTGGACCTTCCTGATGACCTTGGCATGCAGCTATACGAGTCAATAGTTGGACTGCATTTCTCAAATCCTACACGGTAGCATCGATAGGTGGTTCTGGAGAATTTCACTACTTCAGGGGTCATCGGGAACTGCAGGAGTTGGAGACGTCTGTGACAAAGACTCATCTTGTACCTTATTTCCTTGTCTCACCTGGCTGGGTATACCAACCACCACTTCTACTCCCTTCCTTTTACCTTTGTTTTTCTTAGTTTCTGGCGTAGTTGTTGTACCAAACAATTTAGGAGTTAGACATAATGCACCTATCATAATTGGCTCCATGGAATGATCTAAACAATGAAAAGAAAGTAATAACTCCGAAATGCCACGTAGCCTCCTTCTTATAAATGTGGGGCACAACAAATCGATAAATAAGATTCTACATACACACAGCTATGTAGACTCCCTAGGAAGACTTGCTCTGATACCACTTCTATCACGCCCAAAGTCCCATTAAGGCGGACTGACACTCATTGTCAATAAGGCCTGGAGAACCAACCTACATCTATGCACTTTCTATACATATTATAAGGGATTTCTATATGCAACATGCCTTTAAGAAAGTAAACAGTATTAACAAGCCAAAGGAAATGCATATGGCTAGGCCGTTAGAGCCACGATGTCTAAAGTACAAGACATGACCACACTTTAATTTACATAGTACACAAAACCTCTAGATAAGGAAAAGTATCTAATAAATGTTGGGACAGGCCCCACCTTGACCTATTATATAAAACAAAAATATAACCTCTAGACACACAAAGCTGCAAAGCAACCTGGAGCTTGGTAACAGCTGGATATCCTGTACTCCTACTAGGAAGATCAACTAGCACCTATACCTGCAACATGAAATACAGGTCTCCCATAAGGGACGTCAGTATGAGATAACGTACTGAATATGTAAGACAGGAAACAATGTATATGAAGTAACAACTCAAATGAAACTATGCACTGGTGTTGGATAAGAGACCACCTTTAGTTATACTATAGGATCATGTACTTTATGTTCTTTTTATTACTTTACCGTTACTATATAATCTGTGCACAGTAAGTAATACAAATGACCAGCTGATCAGTGGTAAATCTATATCGGGATCAACCCTGGCTAGGTTTTTCCATTCACCCCTTGGGCTAACCCCCGTGATAGGATCGACCCTGGCTAGGTGATTCTTCCGCCCCTCAAGTTACCACCCATCAACAAGCAATATACTTTATCTTTCAATTACTTTTGAGATGATTTTTTTGGTAGTCATAATACTGGAGCTATAGAGATGTGACATATTACATGTAAATAATCACAAAAGACAACACCATAATGAAAGGAATAGGTTACACAAATAATGAAATGCATAAGAGGTAGAGCTACACATGAACTTTATTTAGTAGAACAAATTTGTGTATCTTGGAATCCAAGTATCTATGCAGATTTAAAGGTCTTTATGTATGGGAGCATATGAACACGTGAAAGAGTTAAGACATGGTTAATAGTTGTATCGGAGTTGGTATGTGCCTTTATTTGCGAAGGAGGGATCTATGTTCCATGTCAAATAATACGAAATCAAGTAGCCTTATATACCTCGTTGTATGACCTCGTTACCACCTTGGAGTGACTACTTTTTCACTCAAATATTTATCTACAATATATTAGGAAATAAGACTAGTATTAGCAGTAAAGAAACACTTCTTGGCAGCCCAATATCATAAAAACCAACACCTCAATAGCAATCTTATAATTAGCAACCCAAAGGCATTCCTTCAACCTTTTCACTTATAATCGTATTTTCTAATAACCATTCTTAGGTACATGTCATATACTTCTTGTTTTAGGCCCTTAATTGTCTTACAACAGTTCACAAGGTACAAGACATAACAATGCTGCACAACACACAAATAGGTAGCATCACATTCGTATTCTCACTACATTTTGACGTCAACAATCCCGAACCTGTTTCAACTTTACCCAAACTGTACTCAACACATCTATACATAAAAACAACCTTAAAACAGTCTCATAATAGTACCAAAGTAGTCATGAAGAACATGAGGCAATAGTTCCATCTATCAGCCCACAAGTTCCAACAAAAATCACACTTAAGATAGCACAATAAAACTCGTTTTTAAATGAAACAAAATAAGGGTAGCAACATTATATTAATATCTATAACTTAAACCATGTTAACAACATCAAGTTCTCTTCATGATACAGGCAACAAACCATAGAGAAGTCACTAAAAAAGGCAAGTGTGCAGCAACTTTCTGAACACATGTTGTCCGACTTTTGTTCACATGCATAACTAGCATATATTTCTTGTTTTTCATGGGATAAGTATAACAAATACATGGTTATTTCCACTTACCTTAGAATTCAAGATTCAAGTTTCCTTCAAGAACCCTAGATAGTTGTATTGCCTGCCTTGTGAAGTGAAGTAAAGAGAAAAAAACTAGTCTTTAGAAAAGCTGAAAATTGGTTGCAAGTGAAATGATTCAAAGGGGCTGTTTTTAAGAACTTTTAAAGGATCTCTTTGGCCAAATTTATCATGATATTTTGACCAAATATTAACAAATATTAATAAGCTAGTAGTGAAGCATCTTATCCCTCACACTTGAGCCTAAATAGGTCTCGAAGTTGATGGGACTTGGCTGCCCATTTTCTTAATTCCTCTTCACTTAGTTTGGACCCAATTAGTCAAGTGGGTTGTGACGTACTTGGGCCATTTTATTATTTATATTAGGCTTTAATTATTGTCCATTTATGATGGTAAAACATGGGCTAAAGTTACACTCTTAACACTGACTTTATTCATTATCGGGCTTGGACAAATTCAACGTTGGGCCTCATCTTCGTTTAGCTAGCAAATTTAGGCTAAGAAAGTAGGTGATTCACCTGCTTTCTTCTTGAGTCCTACAAACACCTCAATTGTCTCACTCTTCTTAGGGTCGTGATCTCTTTAATTTGGCATAAAACTTGTACGCAATTGTTCTTCTGAAGCATTAGACGCACATATCACCCTTTATTATGAGATTCAAGCACTTTTAAAAAATTGGCGCAAATTTGAAAAGCCATATCATGTTTCATTTGCATAGTACTAGTATTGGAGGATGTGGGATCTTACACCAGCCTCGAGGTCTGATGAAACATCATGGATCCCAAGAGACCCACTCGACTGTGGAGAGCGCTCATCATTAGTCGACTCATCGATAAGCTTCCTCCAAAACTCCTCAATCTTAGAGTGTTTTCCTTTCATGGCCATATTTCCTACAAATCAATAATTGATGATCCATAATTAGCCCCAATAATTGAATTGGATCAGTTGCTGAAGGGTAATATGTGTCACACCTAAAGTCCAGTTAGGGTGGACTAGCACGCGTTGCCGATAAGGCCGAGGAGAACCAACTTGTATCTATGCATTTTCTATAAATATTATAAGGGATTCCTACATTCAACATGCCTTTAAGAAAGTAAATTGTGATAACAAGCAAAAAGGAAATGCATATGGCTATGCCATTAGGGCCATGGTGTTTAAAGTACGATACATGACTACACATTAATTTACATAGTCTAAAAAGCCTCTAGAAAAGGAAAAGTACCTTATAAGTGTTGGGATAGGCCCCGCCTCGACTAATTGTACAACACAAAATAAAAGCTCCAGACATGCAAAGCTCTGAAGCAACCGGGAGCTTGGTAACAGCAGTTGGAAATCCTATACTCCTATTGGGGATATCTACTAGCACCTGTACCTATAACATGAAATGGTCCCCCGTAAGGGACATCAGTATGAGATATAATGTACTGAATATGTAAGGCAGGAAATACTGCATATGACGTAATAACTCAAATGAAACTATGCACTAGTGTAGGGTAACAAACCACCTTTAGTTATACTGTGGTATCGTGTTTTTTATGTTCCTTTTATCGCTTTACCTTTACTGTATAATCTGTGCATAGTATGTAATAAAAATGACCAGTTGAATAGTGGTAAATCTCTATCAGGATCAGCCCTGCCTAGGCTCTTCCTTAACCCCTCGGGATACCCTCCATGGTAGGATCATCCCTGGTTAGGTGATTCTTCCACCCCTTGAGCTATCACCCATCAATAAGCAATATACTTTACTTTATCTTTCAATTACCTTTGAGATGATTCTTTTAGTGGTCGTAATATTGGAGCTGTAGGACTGTAGATACAACATATGGCATGTAAATAATCACTAAATACAACACCACAATGAAAGGAGTTACACAAATAATGAAATGCATAGGAGGTAGAACAACACATTAACTTCATATAGTAGAACAAACTCGTGTATCTTGGTATCCAAGTATGCATGTAGTTTGCAAGTGACTATGTATGGGAGCATATAAACATGTGAAAGAGTGGAGGCATGGGTGTTTTGTATGTCGAAGAAGATAGGAGCCTCTATGTACGAAGGAAGAACCTAGGTTTTATGCCAAGCAATACGAAATCGAGTAGCCTGACATACCTCGTTGTACGACCTCGCTATTACCTCGAGATAACCTTACCTTTCTCCAAATGTTTATATACAACATATTAGGTGATAAAACTAGAATTAGCAGCCAATAGATACATCTTTGCAGCCTAATCTCATAAAGAAACTACATACGGGCAGCAAGAGGATAGTTATAAACCCGAGCGTATTCTTTCAACATTTCCACCCCCAATCAAATTTTCTAATACACATTATCATATACATATCATGTGCAGCCTGTTTTAGTGCTATAACAGCCATACAATAGCCCTCAAATCATATGACATAACAATTCTATGCAACATACAAGTAGGAGATATAACGTTACATCCATTCGCTACATTACGACATTGACGATTCCAAAAACTTTACCAACTTCAACCAAACTGTTCCCACAACATTTACACATACAAATAGTCCTAAAACAGTCGTCAAAATAGGTGGAGGATGTGATACCATAGTCCTCAATCAATAATCCCACAAGTTCCTATTACGAGCACAATTACGATATCACACAATAACTTATTTTAGCAGACTGTAAAAATGGTGCACCACCTTAGTTACATCACTAACAAACTATACCTTGTTAAAAAATGAGTCTTACTTCATAATTCAACCAACCAAGAAGAGAAAATCCTCTTAAATAACAAGAAAAGTTCACAACAATCCTTAGGACACATGCTGTCCAAATTTCCAGCACAAACATACTAGCATATACTTCTTATTTTTCATGGGATAATTATAACAACTACATGTATATATCCACCTAACTTGGCCTTCAAGATTCAGGTTTCCTTCAAGAACCCTGGAGGGTTGTGTAGCTTGCCTTGTGACATGAAATAAAGAGAGAAAAAGAAGCTTTAAGAAAGCTGAAAATTGCTCCAAAGTAAAATGATTTAAGGAGCTTCTTTTGAGCCCTTTTAAAGTCTCTCTTTCTCCAATATTCTTTATATATTTTGACTACATATTAACACTTATTAATAACCTTGTTATGCAGTAGTTTGGCCCTTACACTTGGGCTTAAATGGGTCTCAAAGTTGATGGGCCTTGGCTGCCCATTTTCCAAATTCTTCTTCACTTAGTTTGGGCCCAATTAGCCAAGTGGATTATGGTGTACTTGGGACCTTTTATTATTCATTTTGGGCTGAAAATAAAGTCCATCTATGATGCTAAAACATAGGCTATGGTTACACCCTTAACACAGACTCTATTCATAATCAGACTTGAATAAATTCGACGTCGGGCCTCGTCTCCGTTTAGCTAGCAAATTTAATCTAAGAAAGTAGGTGACTCACCTCCAAGCTTCCTAAGTCCTAAAAGCACCTTAATTCTCTTACTTTGTTTGAGGTCGTGACCTCCTCAATTCAACTTAAAACTTATTTACACTCAACCCTCTTCAGCGTTAGACATACATATCGACATTTAATTGGAGATTCAAGCCCGTTTAAAAATTGGCACTAATTTGGAAAGCGATATCATGTTTCATTTGTAGAGAACTAGTGTCGTAGGATGTGGGGTGTTACATCCTCCCCCCTTCAGGAACATTCGTCCTTCAATGTTAGCAGAACTGGATAGCTTAACCAAGTTCAACGCAATAGACGTTCAAACACATATACCTATTATGGCCCCCAATTCTGGATGTTGGACTTCCTCTTTAGCTTCAAATAAGTCAGGGTATTTTGATTTCATCGCGTCCTCGGCCTTTCATGTTATTTATTCTGCTTGCTGGTTTCTCTAAAGTAATTTTACTGAAGCTATTTCTTTATTCCTTAGTTTTTAACTTGACGATCTAGAATAACAATAGGTACTTCTTCATAGGTGAGATCTTCGATAAATTGCACACCCTCAATGGGAGTGATACGGGATGGGTCACCTATGCATTTTCCAAGCATTGAGACATGAAAAGCTAGATGAACCATTGAAAAATCTTGTGGTAGCTCTAGTTCGTATGCAAACTTCCCGAACCTCTTAATAATCTGATATGGTCCTATGTAACATGGGCTCAGTTTTTTCCTTTCTTATGAAATCTTATAACCCCTTTCATTGGAGACACCTTTAAAAATTCCCAATCCCCAACTGAGAATTCCAGTCCTCTCCTTCTAGCATCCGCATATGATTTGTGACAACTTTGAGCTCCTCGGTCAGATATAATGGAGATTGGGACTCCACGCAATCTGACTATCTCTTTGAGGTATAGCTTGGCATACTCTTCAGCTGTATAATCACTCCTAACTGGCAAGAAGTGTGCTCACTTCGTGAGTCTATTAACTTTTACCCATATGGAGTCAAACTTCTAAAATGAGCGAGGCAACCCGATAACAAAATCCATATTGATCATATCCCACTTCAAAGTTGGAAGTTCTATACACTGCGTAAAACCTCCTGGCTTTTGGTGTTCTACTTTCACTTGTAGGCAATTTGGAAATTGTGCCACAAATCTGCAAGGTCCTTTTTCATACCTCCCCACAAAAATATTCCCTTCAGGTCATGGTATATCTTAGTTGATCCTAGATGGATGGAATATCGGGAATGATGGGCTTCTTCCATTATCCTCTTTCTTAATCCGTTAATATTAGGCACACATAATCTATTTTGACAGTAAAGTACTCTATTTTGTGTAAGGTCAAAGCTCTTTATAGTACCCTGACGCGCCTTTTCCTTAAGATGTCGTAAAACAGGATCTTCACTGTTTTTCTTTCACCTCTATTACTAATGAAGAAGTTGTTGCATTATGTATAATAACCCCTTCCTTTGGAGTTTAAAGAAGGTGAACTCCCAATTGGCTAGCTGACACAGATCCTTAGCCACTCCTTCACTTACCATAACTTGATTACTATTATTCATGATTGTCTTACGACTCAGAGCATTGGCTACCATATTTGCCTTCCCTGGATGTTATAGTATATGAATGTCGTAATCCTTTATTACCTCTATCCATCTCTGTTGTCTTAAATTTAGGTCTTTCTACTTGAAGATGTATTGCAAACTCATATGGTCAGTATATATGTCAATGTGAATCCCATACAAATAGTGGCACCATATTTTCAGAGCAAATACAACCGCTGCTAGCTCAAGATCATGAGTTCGGTAGTCTTTCTCATGTGGTTGCAGCTATCTAGATACATAGGCAATTACCCTACCATGTTGTGTCAGTACACACCCTAAGCCAAGTGCTGAAGCATCGTAATGCACTCAATACCCCTCAGTGCCTTCTGGAAGTACTAGCACAGGTGTAGAAGTTTGCTGATTTTTTAGCTCCTGGAAGCTCCTTTCACACGCATCATTCCATTGGAACTTGGTTTCCTTATGTGTCAACTTTTGTAGAGGCGCAGAAATAGAAGAAAAATTTTCAACAAACCTCCTGCAATAACCTGTCAAACATAGGAAGCTCCGAACTTCCGTGGGTGTTGTTAGTCTTGGCCAATTTTCATAGCCTCTATATTTTGTGAATCAACCCTTATTCCCTCGTCAGACATAATATAACCCAAGAATGTCACTGATTTTAGCCAAAATTCACATTTAGAAAACTTGGCATATAATTATCCATCACGAAGAACCCGTAACACTTGTCGTAAGTGATTTGCGTGGTCCTCTTCCGATCTTCAATATACCAAAATTTAGTCCATTAACACTATCACGAACACATCCAACAATTCCTTAAGTACCTTGTTCATCAGATCCATAAAAATTGTTGGTTCATTCGTTAGCCCAAATGACCTAACAAGAAATTCAAAGTGACCATAGCATGTTCTGAAAGTTGTCTTAGGTATATCTTCCTCCTTCACCCTCACTTAGTGATAACTTGGACTCAAATCAATTTTTTAAAAGCATTTGGCACCCTGTAACTGATCAAATAAATCATTAATCCTTGGGACGGGGTATTTATTCTTAATTGTCACCCTATTCAATTGTCGATAGTCGATACGCATTCTCAAGGTGCTATCCTTTTTACGTACAAATAACACCGGTGCATCCAAAGGGGACACACTAGGTCTTATAAAACCCTTCTCCAATAAGTCTTTAAACTGCTCTTTTAATTCACTTGACTTGCTGGGGCCATTCCATATGGACAGATGGAAATGGGTTGATTGCTCGAAAGTAAGTCAATACTAAAATCTATTTCTCATTCTGGAGGTAAGCCTGGAAGTTCTTCAGAGAACACATCAACAAATTTATTCACTACTGGAACTAATTGAAGAGTTGGTGATTCGGTCTCCATATCCCTCACTCTAACTAAATGACATATATACCCCCTTAGATATCATCTTTTTGGCCTTAAACTGAGAGATAAACTTGCTCTTTGGTGCCCCAATATTGCCTTCCCATTCAAGAACTACCTCACCTGGAAAGTTGAAGTATACTTTCTTAGTTTGGCAATCCTAGGTGGCATAGAAAGAAGCTAACCAATCCATCCCCATTATAACATCGAATTCCACCATTTCTAGCTCAATAAGGTCAGCCAATATGTCACAGTCACAAACAGTTACTACACAGTCATAATATACCCTTCTATCCATAATAGATTCAATGGTTGGTGTAGACACTTCATATGGTTTGTCTAGTAATTTGGGTATCCTCTTAAGCTTCCCAGCAACTAGTGGGGTAATGTATGATAGTGTGGAACCAGGGTCAATTAATGCATATATACTATGTGAAAAGATGGGCAATGTACCTTTGACCACATCGGGTGAAGCTTCCAAATTTTGCGGACACCCCAGAGCATAAGTATGATTCTGGACTCTGCTAGAGCTAGCTGGCCCCCTAACACCTCTACAAAGACCTGTAGGTGCTTTTTGACCCCTACCTAAAGGAGGAACTGATGATGATAATGCAAAAGTGGACCCAGTAAATTATGTTATATCACCCATACGTCTCCTCGGGTAATCTCTCATCATATGCCCTTGCACACCAAACCACAAGGAACGTCTGTCCCAACATGAAATATACCTGAATAACTTTTTTCACTCTGTTTACAAGGCTGCATAGAGGTCATTTTCTGGCTTGCAGAATCCGCTGTCCGGCACCTTGCCCTTCACTTCTTAGACAGAACTGATTTCTCCTAGACCACTGAAATTGTGGTGGAGCACTAACTGCAGAGTAGGAGGATGATGGCCTAGGTGGTCTATTAGAAAACTGAGGCCTAAGCTCACCTTGATGTGGTGTAAACTGCCCTGTATACCTGGCCCTCTTGGCCTTCCTTCTTTCTAACTCCTATATCCTTCTCCTTTGCCTCTGGTCCTCCAATATTAGTGCAAAAGCTTGCATTCTCGCTTTATCCATATCTTTATTCAAGGAGGCAATGGTACAGTCTTTGACCAGATACGTATCCAATCTATCCATCTATCAATGAACTCTACCTTCCATAGTAGCAACTACATTTGGAGCATACTTGGCCCGGGAATTAAATTGAATGCTATACACCCTCATGCTCATATTCCCTTGGTAGAGATTCAGGAACTAATCTGCATAGGCCTCTCGGATCTCTAATGGCAAGTAATGGTCAAGAAATGTCTTTTTGAACTCCTTCTAAGTAGTTGGAGGTGCATCTATACCCTTAGATTGCTTCCAAGCTTCATACCACAATATAGCCACACCTTTCAACCTATGTGTCGCTAACTCGACATCTTTTGTACCATTCATATGCATAACATCTAAAGTGCATTGAATCTGATCAATAAGGTCTTGGGGATCTTCATTGGGATTTGACCCAGTGAAGGAAGGATGTTCCAAATTAGGTAAATCGTGTATCCTTGTGCCAACTGCCCTATTAGCACCACCTACACCTATAACCAGACCTTCCCGTCTTTGACCTTGGCTAGCAACTATACGGGTCAATAGTTGGACTGTATTTCTTAGATCCTGCATGGTATTATCAATAGGTGGTTCTGGGGGTATTCACTACTTCCGGGTTCATCGAGAGCTGAAGGAGTTGGAGATGTCTATGATAGAGACTTCTCTTGAACCTTATTTCATTGTCTCACCTTACTTGGTATACCAACCACCACTTCTACTTCCTTTCCTTTACCTTTGTTTTTCCTTGCTTCTGGCATACTTGCTGTACAAAACAATTTAAGGGTTTGACACCATCCACCTATTACACTTAGCTCTATGGCACAATCTAAAGAACGAAAAGAAAGTAACAACTCCTAAATGCCACGTAGCCTCCTGCTTATAAATGTATTACATAACACATCGATAAATAAGACTCTACATAGATACGGATTTGTAGAGTCCCTAGGACGACCCGCTCTGATACCACTTCTGTCACGCCCAAAGTCCCATTAGGGTGGACTGGCACACGTTGCTGATAAGTCCCGGGAGAACCAACCCCTATCTATGCACTTGCTATATATATTATAAGAGATTCCTACGTTCAACATGCCTTTAAGAAGGTAAACAGCGATAACAAGCCAAAAGGAAATGCATATGGCTAGGCCATTGGGGCCACAGTGTTTAAAGTGTGACACATCACCACACTTTATTTTACATAGTATTCAAAGCCTCTAGATAAGGAAAAGTATCTGATACAGGTCGAGACAGCCCCCCCCCTCCCGACTAACTGTACAACACAAAATATAAGCTCTAGACATACAAAGCTCCGAAGCAACCTGGAGCTTGGTAACAGTAGTCAGAAATCCTGTACTCCTACTGGGGAGATCTACTAGCACCTGCACCTGCAACATGAAATGCAGGTCCCCAGTAAGGGAAATCAGTACGAAATAGTGTACTGAATATGTAAGGAAGGAAATACTATATATGAAGTAATAACTCAACTAAAACTATGCACTAGTGTAGGGTAACTGACCACCTTTAGTTATACTGTGGAATAATGTAATTTATGTTCCTTTTATCACTTTACTTTTACTATATAATCTGTGCATAGTATGTAATACAAATAACCAATTGATAAGTGGTAAATCTATATCGGGATCTGCCCTAGCTAGGCATTTACTTAACCACTTGGGCTACCTCCCGTGATAGGATCGTCCCTGGTTAGGTGATTCTTCCACCCCTCAGGCTACCACCCATCAACAAGCAATATACTTTACTTCATCTTTCAATTGCCTTTGAGATGATTCTTTCGGTGGTCGTAATATTGGAGTTGTAAGACTGTAGATAGAACATACGGCATGTAAATAATCACAAAAGACAACACCATAATGAAAGGAGTAAGTTACACAAATAATGAAATCCATAGGAGGTAGAACAACACATGAACTTTATGTAGTAGAATGAACTCGTGTATCTTGGTATCTAAGTATGTATGCAGGTTTGCAAGTGACTATATATGGGAGCATATAGACATGTGAAAGAGTGGATACATGGCTGTTTGGTATGTCGAAGTAGATAAGAGCCTCTATGTACCAAGGAAGAACCTAGGTTTCGTACCAAGCAATCCGAAATCAAGCAGCCTTACATACCTCGCTGTACGACCTCGCTATTACCTCGAGATAATCTTCCCTTCCTCCAAATATTTATCTACAACATAGTAGGTGATAAAAATAGCATTGCTTGCCAATAGATACATCTTCGCAGCCCAATCACATAAAGAAACAACATACGGGATGCAAGCAGGTAGTTATAAACTCAAGTGTATTCTTTCAACCTTTCCACCCCTACTCGCATTTTCTAATACACATTATTATATGCATATCATGTGCAACCTATTTTAGTGCTATAACAGCCTTACAATAGTCCACAAATTACCATATATAACAATTCTATGCAACATACAAATGGGCGGCATTACATACATTACGACGTTGACGATTCCGAAACTTTACCAACTTAAACCAAACTGTTCCCACAACATTTACACATAAAAATAGTCCTAAAACAGTTCAAAAACAGTCCTCAAAATAGGTGGATCATGTGATACCATAGTCCTCAATCAATTAGCCCACAAGTTCCTATTACGAGTACAATTACAATATCATATAAGAACTTACTTTCGCAGACTGTAAAAATGGTGCAGCAGCTTAGTTACACCTCCAACAAACTATACCTTGTTAAAAACGTAAGTCTTACTTCATGATTCAACCAATCAAGAAGAGAAAATCCTCTTAAATAACAAGAAAAGTTCACAACAATCCTTAGGATACATGCTATCCAAATTTCCAGCACAAACATACAAGCATATACTTCTTGTTATTCGTGGGAAAATTATAATAAATACATGGATATTTCCACTTAACAAAGACTGCAATGTTCAGGTTTCCTTCAAGAACCCTAGAGGGTTGTGTAGTCTGCCTTGTGAAGTGAAATAAAGAGAGAAAAAGAGGCTTTAAGAAAGCTAAAAATTGCTCCAAAGTAAAATGATTTAAGGAGCTGCTTTTGAGCCCTTTTAGAGGCTCTCTTTGGCCGAATTTATTTATAACTTTTGACCACATATTAACACTTATTAATAAACTTGTGATGCAGCAGCTTGGCCCTTACACTTGGGCCTAAATGGGTCTCAATATTGAGGGGCATTGGCTACCCATTTTCCAAATTCTTCTTCAGTTAGCTTAGGGCCAATTAGCCAAGTGGGTTGTGGTGTACTTTGGCCCTTTTATTATTCATCTTGGGCTGAAAATAAAGTCCATCTATGATGCTAAAACATGGGCTAAGTTTACACCCTTGACACAGACTTTATTCATAATTGGACTTGGACAAATTCTACGTCGGGCCTCATCTCCATTTAGCTAGAAATTTAAGCTAAGCAAGTAGGGGACTCACCTGCTAGCTTCCTAAGTCCTACAAGTACCTCAATTCTATAAATTTTTTTAAGGTCGTGATGTCCTCAATTCGACTTAAAACTTATTTATACTCGAGCCTCTTCAGCGTTAGACATACATATCTCCCTTTAATTGGAGATTAAAGCACTTTTAAAATTGGCGCTAATTTGGAAAGCCATATTATGTTTCATTCGTATAGAACTAGTGTTGTAAGATGTGGGGTGTTACAATGCAGGACCCAGTTATGATTCATAGTGTGAACTGCGAGTTTTAAAGTAGTCCCATAATCCAGAAGTGTAAAATAATATTGAACACTGCAGTGTTACACGATACCCAGGTATGGCTCATACTTTGGTTTATGAATCATAGACTAGTTTCGTATAAAGTTCCAGGGAGTAATTTTTAAATAGACAAGAGTCTATGAGACATGTCTACGAGTCATACAATGACATATGAGTCGTTGAAGGTCTTGTATGATGAATACTCATAAATATAAGTTGTTGTAACTTCCCACGAGAGGCAATTTCAACTCGTAGACTCATCTACGAGTTGTAAAAGACTCTCGTGAAAAAAGAAACTACAGGTACCTGAACTTCCCCAGTTCATCACATGAAGCTTATGAACAATTCAAACACTATCCTACCAGCATCGAAGCAAGCGATCAAACACTCACATGTTAAGCATATAATAACCCAAACCCCAAACATGATTTCAAAACATTTTTACCCCATCAAAAAGGATATAGCATCAATACCCTGTTAGACCCCATTTTTCTTTAAATTAAGGATAATTTTCCAATGGGGAAATTTTGTTGTGGATGTCGTGTAATTTGAACATAAGTATATTTCCAATGCATGATTAGAGTATCAAGTGAATTTGGCGTGTATAATTACGTTTTAGTCGGAAGTTCTTGATTGGATCAAAATAGAAAAGTTTGGGACCTTATTGATCATTAGGCTAAGATGGACCCCTTATGATGCAATTTTGGAAAGTTGAAATTCAATAAATAGGGCCTCTTGTTCTTAAAATAAGAACATTTCAACGTTCTTACACTTAGCCCCAAATAGAAGAAGAAGAAGAAGAAGAAGAAGAAGAAGAAGAAGAAGAAGAAGAAGAAGAAGAAGAAGGGAAAGAGGAGAAGAAGAGGAAGAGGGAAGGAAAGAGAAATCAAGTAAGTTTCTTAATCTTTG
>JAABOM020100880.1:0-26356 GCA_011800125.2 Solanum clarkiae | reverse complement strand
TATATATTACTATTCCTTTGGAGTAGGTATTAGATAAGGACATGATCTATGTGGTCTTTAATTAAATAAAAAGTATTAGATACAAAGTCTATAAATACTAACTAAACAGTATAACAACTATCTGCTCTTATTTTCTCAAATTGATGATGCACTCTAATATTCCTCTTTAATAAAATTATAGTCATATCACTTTTTTATATTTAAAGTAAGAATTTGTCTTTGAATATAAGTTTTAACCAATTTCATTTGATCAGGAATGAGTTTAAGTCATCAATTATTTATATTAAAAATTAATAGGACACAGTTTTAGTAGACATCAAATTTTTTTAATAATTTGAAAAAATATATTATGATTTTGAGCAAAAATCTTAAATTAATATGTAGTAGCTCTCCAAAAAGCAGGCTAATAGTGCACGATCCTAATAAATAGATACGTAGTAGATTTCCTAATTGTCCATCAATCTCGGATGGAGCCAAAGATTGACTATTTTTTGGCTTTGGAGTATGATGGAATAAAGCAAAATGACTTTTTAAACTGTCTGCGCTTCTTTCATTTGTGAAGTAGCAGTTAGTCAATGCAACTTTCGACGCTCCTCATGGGTCATCTGGAAACAGTCGCTTTATGTTTTTAAACATAGGGGTTAGGCTGCGTACATCTGAACCCCCTCACCCCGCAATGAGCGGGAGCCTTTTGAGGCACTGGGGTATGTTGTTGTTGTTGTAGTAGATTTCCTAACTAATGTAATTTAATGAGGAAAACTACTTTTATATTTTGAAACAAATTATATGATTAATATAGTTGAATTTCTGAATATTAGTGAAGTCGTCAATGATGCTTGGATTACATTCAACCTTTTACTCGTTACTATATTGAGATTGATATTCACTTTTATTTGCTTAGTTTATAAAATTAAGTAATAATTATTACTTAATTTTTAAATTATTCTTGTTATTCGTTATAGTCATTTTATTTTATAACATATTGAATTTATGGTATTCAATGAGTGGTAAAATTGTGATTCCATTTACAAAGAATATAACATATTTTAAGTCAAATAATTAAATAATAATTATTTTAAAAAATAGTAAATGAAAATTTTGTTTATTATAAGATCTTTTAATGAAGAACACAAAATTCAATCAATATATCTAAGAATCTTCATTCTTTTATATATAATAATATTATTATTTTATTAATTATTATTTTAGTATCCTAAACCTATTTTCATATAAGAATTATGTAAGGACCAACCTACCTAAGGTATATTAGCTTATTAGTTAATATCCTATTATGTTACACATAGAATTTTAACAAAGTATATTAATTAATAGCCTAATATGTTAGATGTAGGATTTTAATATATTTAAATTAAAGTATATTAATTAATGGGAAAAGGCGAGAAGACGATTTTGTCTAAAGCAAAGTCTTTTAATGAAAGTCAAAAAATTCAAGCATTTCTAAAGGCCTTCACACTTTTAATATAGCATTAGTCTTGTTATACGCGCTTTGCGCGTGATCAAAGCTAAAAAATTAAATTTAATTATGAACTAAAAATAAATAAATAATTCACTAAAAAAGTAATTCTAATAATTATTTATTTATAAATGCCCTATATATAGAGATTCTATCACTAATTAGAATTTATGATAAATTAGAATTTTCTTTAGTGACTGTATGGTATTTTCTTAATCCAAATAAGGAAGAAATAGTAGTTTATCAAAAAGGGAAGATTTAGGAGTATTTCCATGGCTAGAAGTCCTTATTTTATCTCTCCTTTCCATACATTTTAAAAGTCAATATTACAAATTGTGATGACCTGACCTGAAAGGTCACGATGGCTCCTATTAGATCCGACCTACAGGCAAGCCAACCCATAACTCACGGTACCTGTCCTGAATCACTAATGATAACAATACCAGCAACATATTAGTACAACAAACACAACCTACCAAGGCCCTGGAAGACACCTGTACAGAGCTAATATAGAATCAAATTAAAATGTACATATCTGCGTACATAACCAGAATAGCCATCTACACATGCCAATTCAAGCTACATATACAAGGCCAGCGTCTGGATACCAAAGACAGTCCACTAGACAGAAGGAGACTGCAGAATATTCAGAGCTACTCATCTCACTAATGTCTCTTGAATCTTTTGTGCACTCTTAATTCGACAACTGCGGCTAGTATTTGGACTTGTACCATGGGAAGATGCAGAAATGTAGGGTGAGGACCAGAAAAGACACCCAGTAGGCATCGTTGGCCGACCGAGTGAAATAGTGAACATAAATAAAGCCCAAATATGTAAAAATTACAGCAATGTAAAAAAACAAACCCAAATCAAGACATAGACATGTTGAGGAACCCTCAACCACAACTGATACAGTCGAAAGAAAGAACATTGATGAACTGAACCAACCCAAGTGGTGAACATCGATACCGACTGACGAAGACTATGTGGGCTAATATTATAATTTCCCTCAACTGAAGAATAGTGATGTGCGTGGGTACAAGGCCCTAGTATCTATGTTTGTACGTCAATTGGGCGGCCGTAAGCCTAGAATATACACTCACGCACAATATAGAACCAACAGATCATCACAGAATCCCTCAGAATAATCACAGAATCCCATAGAACCATCCCAGAGTCCAACTCTCCACATCATCAGAAAAAGGGGTCACTTGTACGTGGGTATAAGGCCCCAGTGTATACGCCTGAATGCCCCTAGAGCCCCCATAACGCTAGGAGGTACACCCATGCACAATCAAGGTGCGAATAGGTAGAGGGGTACAAGAGTTAGTAACATATGGTATGAAATTTCAACCAGTGCAGGATACAGTATCACATAGGGCCTCGAAACATTAATGGTTACTCTGGGCCTCGAACCCTAACTATCACCTGGGTTGTCGAACCCCTAACAGTTACCCCAAGCCACGAACCCCTATAATATCAATGGGGCCTCAAACCCCTTTCCTAACCTGGCCTGTGATCAGGGCAGTCAGCCAGGGCCAGAAGGTCTGGCAATATACATAACGGTGGGACATATCCCTAACGAGAGAAAGAACCCCCTTAACACAACCAATAGGGCATCAAACCCAAGGAACATCAATTGGGCCTCAAACCTAAGAATAGTCAACTAGGCCTCGAACCCAAGAATAATAAACTGGGCCTCAAACCCAAGAACAGTCAACTGGGCCTCGAACCCAAGAATAGTCACACCATGTGTGTATGTAACAATACAGGCTCTAAACAATGCAAGTCTAGGATAACACTAGCTTAAACCTAGGGTAAGTCCTAACATAAAGCAGATAACCAAAAGTGTCACAAATACTCAGTAAAGCACTAGACAGACCATCGGTAAGTATAACAACTATCCAGAGCAACAATAGGCAGCCCAGCTGATAAAACAAGAAGTAAAATCCAGATCAATCAGGGCTATTAGAACCAAACATATACTAGAGCAAGTCCCCAGCACAAAGTATAGTTAGCAACTAGTCTCATAACCATATATCTTTATAGCACCAGGCTACACCCACATATACACCAAAGTTAAGCCAAAGTACATAGTTGTTACATAGCATCAACCTATATTCAGCCTTTACTAGACCTTTTCATAGTTTAAATGAATCAGAACACAAATAATATAGCAGATTGCAGTAACCAGCATCTCACATCATCATACATAACAAATACTCAGTAAAACCAGCCTATATACGACACATCTCGATTGAAACATCCACGCATTTCAACTTAGTCTAAGGTTTAAAGAAAGCTAGCCTACATGAAAGGCGAACCCACATACTCCATATCAGTCCATGTGAGTTTTTTCTCCCGGATGACCTCCAAATGTCGCTCGCTGTCAAAATATGAATCACAATATAATTACGGCTATTTTCTCTATGATATCCTAGAAAACATGGAGAGATTGGTCGATTGTGACTAGAACGGGGAAAAGTGGGGCCCATGACAAAAATACCAAACCAACCTTCATAAAATGGTCCTTACATCACCCCGAATCTATGGCCAAAAATTGAGCTCAAAATGAGGTTCAGAACAATCAGAAATGGCCCAAAAAAAAAAGACATTTCTTATCAGAAAGTACATATATGTATAGCAGCTTCTCGGCCAAATTTCATAAAAATACAGTCAAATTAACAGAATCCGAATATACCACAATATAGGTCTCAAAAAGCAGTACAATTTAAACCCAAATTTTACTTAATTCTGATAAAATAAATGGCTAAGATATCACAACATGAAGTTTCTGAGAAAAATACGAACATAAACCATAGCTATAATTGCATTTTTACACCAAATGGAGCTCTAACAATTAATACTGACATTGCCACGGTGCGTCTCACAAAAATACACAAAATAGACCCAAATTTCACCAAATTCTGGCGCAAAATTGATAAGAAATTGCAACTCGAAGTTTTGCAAGATCATATCCAAAATATAGCTAACTAATAGAGAATTTTAACTCAAAAGACGCCTCGAAATCAATTTTCGACACTTCCACGATGTTCTTCTCAAAATAATTATACAAGTTAGGTTTTTAAATCACCCAAATCAAATAACAAATGAGAAAATATTGCATCTGAAAGTATTTTTCGCCGTTCTGGAGAATTTCCAGGTATATACGCAGGTCCCCCCCCCCCCCTGACCTTTTGCAACGCCTTCCACATGGCAGACTCTCATTTGGCCACATCGGCGCTGCCTTTTAATTTTCAGCAACTACTTAAACTTAATTTTAATGCTCCGGCCTCATTCGGAGTCGAAAAATAAAATCCATATATGAAATTTAATTAAAAATGTCATCCAGACTCAACGGCGTAGTCGAAATTTCCATCGAAGGTCATTTTATTCTAATGTGGCTTCTCATTTCTCAATATCAAAATCTACTGAAGGGACCAAAATACACCTGGAAGCCTCAAATTTGAAACGAAAGGTCCTAAACCAAACTCAATGTTTTAGATCCAATGGTGCGGTCAAAATTTTCATTTGGGGCACATTTCTCAAGGACGTTGGCTAAAGTCAACTATTGACTCATTTTGGAGGGTAAATTTGCATAACTCGATATAATTGCACTGGACATACTTCTAGCCTAATTTGGTCATTCCAGAGTTGATGAAACTGTCAGCATTTCACTTTTAGGCCATTTACTAGAATTTTACCAAAAAATTTATTTTACAGCTATAATCTCTTGTTTAACTTGAAAAGTTATATAATTGTCAAATGATTTAACTAACGACCGAACAATCAGTGTCAATAAGTTTCAAATAACCCAAGGTTACTATGCAAATGCTCAAACTGAAAAAATATTCGTGGGACCACAAAAATGACCTGGAGGGTCATTACAACATCCTCCACTAATAGAACTTTCGTTCGCTAAAGTAAGAACAAATGCGTACTTGAAGACTCAAATCCAAACCACATAGGGGTCCCAACTCTAAACTCATAGTAGACAGTGAATAAAACAATCTACATCGCTTAGCATCGAACAACAGTTTTGGTAATCTCAATTGATCAGTGGCACAACAATCCATCGGCACGTAACAAAAAATCAGTATAGCAATTTTCAAAGGGACCCTCAAAAATTAAATATTCATCCCCTCAGCTCAATCAGTTAGAGTGTATTCAGAACTTAACAAGCTAGATATACATACCCTCAACGCACCAGCAGGCATCCGAATAACCACAATCACCCATAACTATAGTCATTTTCCCCCTATACAAACTTTACCCTGTTTCTTATTTCCTTGTAAGAGACTAAGTTTCGTTCCTGAGAAATAGCAATCAAGAAAGGAAAATAGGGACAAACAATGATATTGATTTCAATAATTTGTGCAAAGGTTACAATCTTTATAAAATCTAAACAAAAGATGTAATCCTCTGATTCTTCTCTTCACGATCTTCAACTCAAGACATTACTTTGTTCTTGAATCGATGAAACACTTGTGGCTCAGCACTTGGAGATGAAGACTTCTTTGTATGCAGAAGACTTGCAGATCACCACTGAAGAGCAAGGATTCTCTATGTATTTCTGTGTTTGGTCTTATGAAGACTCTTTTATATAGGTGTGAGCTAGGGTTTTAGGGGTACTTTGGTCCAAGTATTTTCAGAGATTTGGACCTTGGTCTTGAAAAGTATGAGTTGGGCTCATTTTGTAGACTTAATGGACTAGCCCAAATATAATTTGGGCTTCATTTAAGTCATATCATTTTAATTTGAATTTCAATCCAACCTTATTAGCCCATAATTTGACTTGGTCAATATATCATGAATTTAAGATTTAATTCATATTTAATATGAATTTTATCAATAAAACTTTACTATCTACAAATGCCCCCTACTTCGAGGCTTGTCGCGGTGTTTGACTTGTCAAACCAATAAAGACAAGCCTTTTGAGCACTAGTATGTGAAGCAAGTATTTTTTTTCACGCAGTTGATCTCACGTATAACGTTTGGAATGAATATGCCAATACGATGAAGTATTTTGTTTTTTCAAATTCACACATACCGAAGTCTTTTGGACAACATTCTTCAAACTTGCAAGATGTTACTTGTCTTTTTGGTCATTTAGAAACCCATTCAGTTTGAAGCGCTTATAGCTTATGGAATATTATATCATGTTGTTCATTTTTTCATTTCAATGGTTTTATAATTGAGCCATTGACTACAGGATGACCATCAACTCGTAAGCTTAATTTAGCAGTATGAACTCGTGATTTCGGTATAAATTTTAGGTGTAGCCTTCTTTGACGTCGAACACCCTTTTGATAGGTTCTCCTCAAATTTTCCTTGATCACTTTAAGAAAATGTGAGGTTTTCAAACCTTAGTTCCTTATATAAGCATTGCCTTATCAGGAGGCCTTTTTGCACCTATATAAGAAACCTCTCAAAAAATTTTTACATTTGGCTGCATGGAACGATTTCCATGATATTATGCGGAAACATACACATATGTGTATGAATTTCTTTTCTTGAAATCAAAATTTACCATAACTGTCATTTTTTCATTCTTTGGTGCAGCTAAAATTTAGGATGAGAAATAAGGTCACGAAGAAAACCTTATGACGTAGCCTCAAGTTGTCATTTGATTTCCAAACCTTCCATGTGGGTTTGATGGAACATCAAATATTTCTTGTCTTTCAAGACATTATTTTTTTCCATGTTTAACACCCATAAAAATATACTATAATTTGATCCTATGAAAACTTACCATAATTGAATTTGTAGTTTTCCATAATTTGTAGGAATCCTACTTTCCATAGTTAGAATTTTCCATAACTCATAGGAATCTGATTGAAATCTCCATATTCGTGATATATACATATACCCATGTATCCTTGGTGGTTAAGTATTAATTTGCGGCATCATCAAAATTCATTGAGTCCATGTCTTACGAGTAAGTCTCTTCCTTAACCTTAATTTTCGTCACTTTTTCCACTGCTCATCACTGCAGGGGTAAAAAATTCATATCTCATTATAGGAAAGTCTAACTTGTGTTTCATTTAATTTTACAGAAACTAGACTTGTGAAGCTACAATATATCCGAAAATCTCGATCCAAAAGCTTGTAGATTTTCTCAGGTGATTTTTTGAACTCAATCCAAAATTTTGACGAGATGACTACACCAGCTTTGTGCGACTTTTAAAAATAAAATCATATCTTGACTAACAAACCTCTAAATCATGTTCTCTTTTTTTTAGGAACTAGACTCATGAAGATATAATATATCTGAAAATCTTGATCCAAAAGCTTGCGAATTTTCTCAGGTGATATTTTGAATTCAACCCAAAATTTTGACGAGCTGACTGTACCAGCTTTGTGCGTCTTTGCGAAAAAAAATATATCTTGACGTAGAAATCTCTAAATCGTGTTCTATTTGATTTTTTAGGAACTAGGCTTGTGGGGCTATAGAATATTCAAAAATCTTAATCAAAAGGCTTGTTGATTCTCTCAGGTGATATTTTGAACTCAACCCAAAATTTTGATAAGTTAACTGGCGCCTGACTTGTGCAACTTTAAAAACAAAATCATATCTTGATATAGGAATGATGAAATAACAAACAGTTTATGTTTTTGGGAAGAAGATTCATACGGTTAAATCATATATGAGAATCACATTTAGATCGCATCTATATTGATTCAGTTTTCTATTTGGAACCTAGCCCTTGAATGACCGCAAAAATTTGACGTCGCAGCCTTTGTTCTAGACATATTCTTACTAAATCTGACCCTTTTATTTTAATTCCCCTTTTTGCAGATTTGATCCTGCAATATGCTGCAATTTTATGATCATAACATGCCGCATCCTCATCTGGAGATAGTGAGTGGCCAACGAAATTCGAATGCCGAAGCACTAGTTTTGGAGGATCAACCTTCGGCGACAGACATCTTATCTTTTGTTAGTAGGTCACCTGGTGAATCTCTTCACCTTAAAGAATGGTCATATATGGATACCAAATATGTCATGGGAAACTTCTCGAGTAAGGTCACCAGCATGAAAGTTCCTCTACTAAGATCCATACTTCATCAGGAAGCCGCATCCATTGAATCTTCTCATTCCAAGAAGTATTTCAACAATTGGAGTGTTCCATCTTCTGGCTTCAGAAACGTCCGCTACACAATTGGCTGCTGGGAATGGGTTGAGGACGTGTTGCCCCGCCACAAGGAAACTTTGGAGTACATTAAGATTTACGATGCCACATATACTTCTTTGTTCACATACGATTATGACGACAATGTACTACATGCGTTTTGTGAGCTAATGCCCATCTACCAATACGCTTTCTACTTTTATTGGGGAAATGTCCATATCACTTTGGGACTTACGAGCAATTGGTGGTCTTCCTATCCAGGGATCTTTCTATAACGAAGCCATTCCTATGACAAAGGAATTGACCTAGTCAGATACTTAAAGAAGTTTGTTTCTCCCCAAAAGTTGTCTATATTTATTTTTATCCTTCTACAACTTAGAAAAAGGTGATCTCCAAGAGGTTTCCATCTACTATTGGGTGACGTTTTGGTTCAAAGGACTGCATAGATATGTATAGCTCCCATAGAAGGTGTGAAAGGCACGGGCCACAAAGCCAAGGTTGAACCACAATCCGTCTGGACACATCGACATAAATTTTCTTCCATGGAAAGATGATGAAAATGTTCCCTTTGTTGAGCTAGACGTGGAAGAGTCACTTAGAGATGAGACTAACATGGCAGCCTTTCACACTTATTGGCTATGTAAATCTATGCTTCTGAACAAGAAAGTTGGTTACATGCATGCTAGCATTTTCAAAGCTGCAAGT
The DNA here is from genome assembly GCA_011800125.2 of Solanum clarkiae. Taxonomy (NCBI): domain Eukaryota; kingdom Viridiplantae; phylum Streptophyta; class Magnoliopsida; order Solanales; family Solanaceae; genus Solanum; species Solanum clarkiae. Next base: position 17,044 of record JAABOM020100880.1, on the reverse strand, counting down.
TTGATGGCTCATGGAGAAAAATTCTCTCTGGCAGTCCCAGTCCTTGCAAGTATATATCGCGGCTTGAGAGATATCTCTACTCCTTCCAACATGGAAAAAATAATTTTCCTATACACTACGTATATGGATAGCTAGGAGAGTATTTTGGGACCCATCGTCATGCCGGTCACGCGCATCGAACCATACCCTTATGCAAAATTTCAGGTGAGAAAATGGCCAAATATTTCAGTTTTGTTGATGCTCATAAGTTATTTCAACAGGATGATGCCTGTCGCCTCCATCACTTGGCACTATTATAAGGCAAAGATTTGCACCTTATTGATGATGGTGAACTCTCAAATTCGTGGATTGAATTTATCATAAGTCTTCACTCAAGCTATGTCACCCTTAGGCGTGACTCAGACTTTGTAATGGAGTCTTATAGTCCTACGAGATTTAGTCGACAGTTTGACTTTTGTCAAGACATCCCTGAAGATCTTATGGAATGACCATATGATAGTACGTTGTCAACATTAGTGCAGCTTTGGAATTCCTCTTTTCGACTTGCTACTTCTTCAAAAGTCATCATCCCGACACGGCCATTAGAAGGCGCTGCATTAATGACTCATGAGTATGTAGATTGATGGCCATATCATAGGACAAATCCTTCAAAAGAAATTCGGCGTACCATTTTGAAAATTTCAAAGCAGGAACATACACCCATGTCATCTAAAGGGGCTTTTGATCAATCGAAAGAAAAGCCATATTCTTCTTCCAAGCCCGGGGTGAAGTAAAACTAATATTCTACAAGTCATCAAGACTTTATCCAAGTGCAAAACTCCGAAATTAAAATTGAGGCGCTTCACATTAGCCTCAAATGCGACCACCTCTGCTTCAAAAGTTGACAACAATTCCCACATGCTTACTTCGTCAGTGGTGTTGATAAAGCCAATGCTTCTTCTAGTTCAACAAAGAGTAAGATCATCATTGAAAACATCAAAAAAAAGGCATAGGAGCTAGATGACACCAATTGCAATCTAGACACAATTGTCATTAATGATAACACCTTTGTGGATGAGGATCCAAACTCTGCATCATTTTCTGATTTAGCAAAATAGGTAGAGTCCTTTTTCTTTCTTTTCTTTTCTTTTTTTTTTACCTATAGTAAATCTTTTTGTAACCGAAAAAATCTAATTGGTCTTTTTTTATTTCATTTTTTTTAGTTGGACCTTCAAGATTTATGCGGCAACGATCTTCGTGATGATGTGATTTCAGATATTGTTATGGGCTTTGATGATCTTAGCAATGATCTGTCTTCTGTTAAAGACAGAATATCTCCACAAAAAATAGTCTTATCTTCTACTTCTTTAAATGTCAAGAAACTTCCCCAAACAAATGGCACCAACATGACTGAAGTTACTGCCAATCAAATCTCACATCCAAAGTTGTTCCAACATTCTTCATGGCCATAGCAGCCTAGTACTCCACTTTTAATCCACAAGAAACCATTTTTCATGTCAAATCAACCTTTGTTTTTGAGATGTGAAGTGCGTTGTGTGGATGGATTACATAATTTTCTTTGGGTTCCTTAGATGGTTTTGCTGAATTAGAATCGAGTATTGCTTCAACTCTCGATGAAATCAAAAAGGTCAACATCATTGATACTTCTACTTTGGAGGATCTTATTGAGAATTTTTTTCAAATCATACGCTGAGAATGATTCTTTGAGACCATCAAAGATGACTAAAGAATCACATGAGAAATGCCCTTCATGATGAACAAAAGCATTTTGATGATGCAAGGTTGGAACATGAAAAGTTGGATGGATCCATATGGAAGCTCCAAGTAACTCTTGCAAATGTGGAGAAAGATATAGCAACCTTGACCTCTAAGAGAAAGAAGATCATTACACTCCTTGGTAGACATCAAGAGAAACTGTCCAAAACTCAAGAGATCATCACCATGACCACGAGAGAGATTTATACCATTGAGGTGTACGTTGTTTGATGGTGAAGTGGAAAGATTATCCAAGCTAGAAGATGCGGTTGAGACAAGCCGTCAAAACATTCTAAACTTCAAGCCATTTCTATAGTTTAGATTCTTTCTTCGGATTCATTTGTTTATTTACTTACTTGCTGCGATGTAGTGATTTGTCCCTTTTTTTAAAAAAAAGTAATAAACTGGTGACTTATCTTTTAGTATGAATTGTCTCATCCTGAATTCTCTTCTTTTTTTGGATTTTTAATTATATTTCGAATTCATAATAGTCATACTAAACTTTTCAGCTTTGTATGATCATAAGAGAAAATTCAGAACTCGAAATTAGAGTGTTCAAGTCATGAAATTCTTCTTTTGTTGGAAAGATAACTTCTCAAAATTAATCTCTCCAAAAATACAGGGTTGTGATTTATGGATTAGTACAGATTTACTTTCGAAGTTAGCTTAGAACCTGGCATGCTTGATTTTTCAGCTTCGCGCGCTTGCAGAAGAAAAATCATAACGCGGAGCTGGAGCGTCGAAATCATGAGATTCCTTTTTTGTTGGGAAGATCACTTCGAACATTAATCTCTTTAAAAATCAGAGCCTTGTGATTTACGAATTAGCATAAATTTTCCTTCGAAGTTAGGTTAGAATCTGCCAAGCTTGATCTTTTTAATTTCGCGCGCCCACCGAAGAAAAATCATAACTCGGAGCTGGAGCATTGAAATCATGAGATTTTTTTTTTTGTTGGAAAGATCACTTTACAAACTTTAATCTCTTTAAAAATCAAAACCTTGTGATTTTCGGATTAGTAAAGATTTGCCTTCGAAATTATCTTAGAATCTATCAAGCGTGATCTTTTTAATTTTGTGTTCCTACCAAAGAAAAATCATAACTCGGAGCTAGAGCATCGAAATCATGAGATTCTTTTTTTTGTTGGAAAGATCACTTCACGATCTTTAATCTATTCAAAAAATAAAACCTTATGATTTATGAATTAGTACAGATTTATCTTCGAAGTTAGCTTAGAATATGTCAGATTTGATCTTTTTAATTTCGCGTGCCTACCGAAGAAAAATTATAACTCAGAGTTGGAGCGTCAAAATCATGAGATTTATTTTTTGTTAGAAAGATCACTTCACAAACTTTAATCTCTTCAAAAATAAAGCCTTATGATCTATGGATTAGTAAAGATTTTCCTTCAAAGTTAGCTTAGAATCTGTCAGGCTTGATCTTTTTAATTTTGTGCGCCTACCGAAGAAAAATCATAACTCAGAGCTGGAGCAGCAAAATCACGATATTCTTTTTTTGTTGGAAAGATAACTTCACTAACTTTAATTTCATCAATAATTAAAGCCTTGTGATTTATGGATTAGTACAGATTTACCTTCGAAATTAGCTTAGAATCTGTTAGGCTCACTTTTTTCAATTTTGTGCGCCTACCGAAGGAAAATCATAACTCAGAGCTGGAGCGTCAAAATCATGAGATTCTCTTTTTGTTGGAAAGATCACTTCACGAACTTTAATCCACATAAAATTTTCAGCCATAGGCCTTATGAATTTATCAGAGTGCTTTTTTTTAAGTCACTCATGCTCTTCAGCTTTTCATACTCTCCTAAAAGAACCTAACTTATGCTTAGAGTTTTTCGACTCATCCCTCACTTAAAATATTAATATGATGATCATGTAATGACATGTACCCCTTCTTTTTTTATTTACTCATGTGACTGAACCTAGAATAATAAATATTCTAGGCAGCCTATGTACCTCAACAAAGAGGATCAAGTCATATCATAGTTCAGAGGATGAGTAAAATTTTTTTTTTGTCCTAAATTTTGCCTAGGCCGCCTCTTCCTAGATTTTCAACCTAGCAGACACATTTTCTTTTTTTTGTTTTTTTTGGTGCCGTACACAGTTTATACTCTTGCGGTCCAGGTGTATGATGCGTCTTTAAGGACAGTACTTCTTCAGGAACTTTCATTGATGAGACCAATCCGTAAGCCATCTGCATCTACAAGCTTACAAGCTCCACTTGAATAAACTTCTAGGACGACATATGGACCATCCCATTTTGAGGTAAACTTGTTTCCCGATTTATGAGATGTGATGATTGCACTTCTTACTGCAAAGACCTGATCACCAACTTGGAAGGACCTGGGGCGTACTTTTTTTATTGAAAGCACGAAAAAGATGAGCTTGATAACATTCAAGGCTTCTTTGTTGTGCTTCCAACCTCTTCTCATCGAGAGCTTCTAACTCTTCAAGGCGTAGACGAGCATTTTCCTCTTCAGTAAGTCCTTCTTGGATGGCAAGCCGCAATGATGGTATTTGGTGTTCAAATGGAAGGACTGCTTCAGTTCCAAAAATAAGAGAGTATGGAGTCGCTTGAGTTTGTGTGCGATGAGTCGTCCGATATGCCTAAAGAGCTTCTTCCATTCTATCATGCCAATCTCTCTTAGATTTAGAGACGACCTTCTTTAATAAGTTACATAAAGTCTTGTTAAATTCTTCGACCGGTCCATTTACAGCAGCATAATACGACTAGTTACGCTTCTTGAAGACAAAAAGATCACAGATCTTATCTATCAATTTGTTGGTGAATGGCTTTCCATTATCTGTTATATATTATACAACAAGGAATGCCAAAATGATAGATAATGTTCATCTTGATGAAATTTGCAATATTTTTCTTTTTTTACTTCTTTGAGGGATACAGCCTCAGCCAATTTTGAAAAGTAATCTGTTACCACCAAGATGTACAGGTGGTCTCCAGAAGATTTTGTTCGGTCCAACCACATCTAGCCCCCAAGCATCAAATGGCCAAGATACAACTATTGGATGTAGTACTTCAGGAGGCTAGTGTACAAAATTCGCATGAAGTTGACATGCCTGACATCTTTGAGCATAAAACAAACAATCTTTCACCATTGTTGGCCAATAATATTCCATTCTTTTTATGTGAAAGTGTAATTTTAGCCCAGATTGATGTGACCCACAAACTCCAGAATGTGCTTCTTGTATGGCCTGAGTTGCCTCTTCATCTCCCAAACAATGTAAAAGTACTCCCTCGAATGATCTTCGATACAAAGTATTTTTGTAGTAAAGAAATCGAGGAGCACGACAACGGATTTTGACCTTTCTTTTTGGATCTTCTGGAAGTATTCAATGATAGCTTGTCTCCAATCGACTTTCTTAGCCTCAGAAATGGCTACAAGTTGTTCGAGATTGCTCTCTTCACCATCATTCTCATCCTCCTCAAGTGGTACTATCCATTTTTGACCAATATTGATTTGTGCTTGGTTACGCAAAGTCAATGTTGAAGCTAAAGTAGCTAAGGCATCAGTTTTCCAATTTTCTTTACTTGGAACATGTTGAAGAGTCACGTCTCCGAGCCACCCAATCAACTTTTGTGCATAATTATGATAGGAACACAACTCCGGCTTCTTGGCTTCATAGTTACCTAATAATTGATTAATCACTAGTTCAGAGTCCGCAAAAACATGCAATTGCAATTGCTTCATATCGACGACTATCTCAAGCCCAAGTATCAATGCTTGATACTCTGCAACATTATTGGAGCAACATTATATCAAGGTGAAGGAATACGACAAGATTTCCTCTTTTAGAGTGATGAATATCACCCCAGCACTAGCTCCTTCACGATGTGAGGCGCCATCAAAATACATTTTCCAAGGTGGTTGAATATCAACAACCATTACATCTTCATCTGGTAATTCATCACTTAGCTCCCAATCATCAGGTATTGCATGGTTTTCTAAGAAGTCCGCCAATACTTGCCCTTTCACAGCCTTCTGAGGAACGTATACAATCTCAAACTGTTGAAATTGGAGGTACCATCTTGCCAGTCGATCATTGAGGATAGGTTTTGGCATCACGAATTTAATGGGATTTGCTTTAGAAATAAGATGGATGACGTGAGCTTAAAAGTAGTGTTTTATCTTCTGAATTGAGAAGACTAGGGCCAAACATAACTTTTCGATCGGCGAGTACTTCAACTCATTTGGCGTCATCATCCTGCTCAAGTAATAAAGAGCATTTTCCTTCCCTTCATCATTCTCTTGGCCTAAAAGATCCCCCAATGAACTTTCTAAAGCTGATATGTATAGTATCAGTGGTCTTCTAGGAACAGGAGCTGCTAAAATTAGTGGTCTCGACAGGTAAGACTTGATGCTCTTGAAAGAAATGTTGCAAGCTTGGTCCCACACAAAATAGGTTCCCTTTTTCATGAGGCGACTAAATGGTTGGCACTTCCCTGCCAGATTTTGATATGAATCTCCTAAGATATGCTAGCTTCCCTTGAAGGATTTTCAGTTCATGGATATTTCTTGGCTCGACCATCTTCAGAATCGTATCTATTTTGAGCTGATCAATTTATATACTTTTATGTCGTATGATGAAGCCAAGGAATTTTCCAGAGATAACTCCAAATGCACATTTCAAAGGGTTCATCCCTAGTTGATACCTTCTTAGTAGATGAAATACCATTCTCAAGTCATACAAATGATTTCCCTTTTTTCTTGACTTCACAACCAAATCATCAACGTAACATTCAACATTTTTGTGAAGAATATTATTGAAGATGTTTTTCATAGCACTTTGGTATGTTGCTCCAGCATTATTCAAGCCGAACTGCATCACTCTGTAGCAGTAAATACCCTTAGGTATGCGAAAAGCGATAAGCTCCTCATCCTTTGGTGACCAGATCTGATTATAGTTGGATGAACCATCCATAAAAGACATTGCCTCATACCCAGTAGTGGCATCAATCATAAGCTCTGGGATAGGCAGTGGAAATTCATCTTTCGGACATGCATTATTGAGATCCCTAAAGTCGACACAAACTTGGATTTGTCCATTTTTCTTCCTTACAAGGACGATACTTGAGATCCATGTAGGATACTTAACTTTAGGATGAAGCTAGATTCAATAAGCTTGTTAACCTCAGCTTCAATTACGAGAACTAGTTCAGGACTAAAGCATTGTTAAGCTTGCTTAACAGGATGTACACCCTTTTTTACAGCAAGATGATGGACCGCTACCTTTTGGGTCTAATCCATGCATTTCTTTGTAACTCCAGGAGAATATGTCTTTGTATTCTTTAAGCAAGTCAACGTAGGCCTTCTCTTCATCACCAGCAAGTAAAGCATTCACAAAGGTAGGTCTTGGATCTTCATCAGTGTCGAGGTTGACTTCTTTCAGCACATCAACCATTGCCTTCACTCCTTCTTCGAGTTCGGATGGCGTATCATTAGCATCTTTATCTTCTTGAGGTCCGCTATCATTAAAAGATATATGGTAACACCATAAGGCATCCTCCAAGTCTTCATCAACTTTACTTGGAGTCGAATTACACCTTTCATCTCATGTAGTAATGTGATATGAAGAGCCAACACTTTCCTCATCTTCATCACATTGCTTGGTGTGAACCACAACATGCGATTTTTCTTTCAGTACTTCTCCACATGAAACCATGAGGTTCACTCATCGCCTCATTCTAGAAGGGATCAGACTTTGAAAATCCTCAGGAATATTTTTTGATTTAGGCAAAGAAGAAGCTTTAATACCCCCCAGAGTTTCTCCAAAGCTTATTTTTCTTCTTTAATGGCCCTAACCTCTCAAATATGAAAATTCTTGTTGTTTAGTTTTCAAGTCGATCAAATATAGAAGGCCTTTTGTCAAAAGGAACAGGTTCATCATCTATAGTGATATAGTTATTGCTAGCCCTTCTAATGAAAATGCAGACTGGTGGAGGCCATTTGTATCCTGAACCTTCACATTGTTGCCTCATAGCGGGTTCTAATGGAAGCTTTCCTAATTTTAATGGTTCGTTAGGATCGTATCCAGCTTTTGCTAAAAATCATTAAGCATTAGGGTCCAAACCTTCATCAGTGCGCTTCATTGGGAGTGCCTCATTTTGTAATTATTTAGGAGCCACAAACTTTCCAAATAGTTTTGTGGATGACTTTATCACATCCATTCGTTTAACAGGAAGGTTCAATCCATCTAGTGCATCTCTATGCGACTTGAGAGAGTATCTTTCACTTTCCTTGGCCAATGGAGTGTAATAGAGAATGGGTGTCACTATTTTACTTGAAGAAGCACCATTTACATTAGGTACCTTGTCTAGATAGCTGAGCTTTGAGTCTCCCTTGTTTTTGATCTTGCCAACATGTACCTCAGCCTTCTATTTCGGTGTTCAACTACTTTGGTTGCAACACCATCAGCTTTTGTGGCATAGTTCTTCAAGTAAAACTTTGCATCGGCAAAGTGTGCTTCCTCTTCACTGAAGGGATTATCATCTGCAACAATGCTTTTTATGACTCCATCCTCATAATACTTCAGATATTGGTGGTAGGTAGATGGAACCACTTTGTTCTCATGTACCCAAGGCCTTCCAAGCAAGATGTTATATGAAGTCTTCACATCAATTACATATACCTACACACTTGATTGTAACTCTCCAATAGAGAGGTCCACTTTGACAGCCCCTATGGCCCTTTGTTCTCCTTGGTTAAATACATGGATCATGAAGCGACTTTCAGTAAGATCCGCTGTTGAGATCCAAGTTCCTTCATTGTGCGAATCGGAAGGATGTTGATCCTAGATCCACCGTCTACTAGGATTCTATGTATTCTCTGCTCACACACAAAACCAACCATGAACAAAGGGCGTTTATGAGGCATGTCACCAAGTAAAAGATCATCATCGGAGAATATAATTCTAGCCATGCATGTATCCTCGTCCTCAGGAGTTGACTTTGGAAGGTCTTTGGGTGATGGATATGACAAAGTTGTATTTTTTGCTTCCTTCTCGTCAATGTTAAAGCATAGAGCTTTTGCGCCATCACATTTGGACTTGGTATGGAACCATCTTGGTAGATAATCTCCAAATATAATTGGTCGATGCAACTCTTGGTATTGATGCACCATCATTTCCTCCTCCTTCGAGCGCACAATCAACTTTTTGTTCGGGCCCTTCTCACCATCTTTTCCATGACATATTTCTTAGTTGACTCCCTATATGAACTTGCTTTATGAAGTCTAGAATAAGTCACGAGAGTCCATCCATGATCATTAAGATGATCTTCCTGGTATCCATCTTCTTTTGTTGATTCTCCTCCTACGGAACCCATATCACTTAGTGTGAAATGAGGCAACAACCCACCGACATGAATGGGATCAAAATCTCCAAACATAATCATTCTTGTTGGATTCATCTTTGGGGCATCGTTCCCTTCTACAAAATTGAAAATCATGACTTGATTTGAACTTGATTTCTCATCTTCAAGTTCAATTTTTCCTTTGCAAGATAAGTCCATGATTTTATCCTTGAAGACAAAGCATTTCTCAATAAGATGCCCAACTAATCGATGGTACTTGTAGTAGTTCGGATCGTCACTCCTCCCTGCTTCATTCGGTCATTTCATCTCTGGTAACTCAAAGAGTTTCATCTCAAGGAGTCATCAAGGATTGCAGCGACGTCCGAGTCAAGAAATGGATAACTCTTCTGTTGCATTTCCTTTAAGATCAGTTTTTGATTAGTCTTATCTTCCAGAGAGGTTGTCTTTACGTGTTACTTATTGCTTACCTTTGTGGTGAACTTCACAGAGAAGCGTTGACTCTCATGGACTCTTTATTTTTAGCCTTAGGCATGTATCTTCCTAGTTTCTTGAACTCTTGCTTTTCTTTGACTTTGCGGAGTTCTTGGATAGGTGGCCTTTCGATTCCGATTGATGCCATGCTTAGCTTAATATTATGAGCGTGAGTAGCCAATTCTTCAAATGTTCTAGGCTTTATACCTTGAAAGATATACTGAAGAACCCAATGCATTCCTTATATATACATCTCTATACCCTAGGCTTCGTTGAGTCTATCTTTACAGTTTAGACTTGTGTACCTCCATCGATTGATGAAATCAAAAACTAGTTCTTCATTTCATTGACGTGTGTTCGTAAGTTCCACCATGCTTACGATACGTCTCGTGCTATAGAAGCAGTTGAGAAATTCTTGTTCCATTTGTTCCCAACTTTCAATGGAACCAGGCTCAAGGTCTATGTACTAATCGATAGCATTTCCCTTAAGGGAACGAACAAATTGTTTGACGAGGTAATCCCCGTATGTCCCAGCATTATTGCATGTTTCAACAAAGTGAGCCACATGTTGTTTCGGACTTCCTTCACCATCAAACTGCTAAAATTTTGGGGGTTCATAACCAGTAGGCATCCTCAAGTTATCAATCCTTGCAGAGTTTGCTTCTAATATATGTGAGAGAAGATTTTACGGCAACCTCGTACTTGTTCTTAATGGTCCCAATGATAAACTACTTGATTTGGTCAATTAGGATCCTTCCTTCAAAGGAAACATGGATCTCCTTAGCATGTTCCACTTGCTTTGCAAGATTATCCACTGTCTCTTTATTTGCGGACACTTTCCAGGTGCATGACTGGATTCTTCATCCATCATGCCTTCCACCCTATCAGTTAACTTGACAATTCGAGCATCTTGATCTTGAACATATTTGGTCAAACCTTCAATAGCTCTTGTCAAGCTTGCAAGTTGTTCCTCCACAGACAAAGCATTAGCCACCATCGCAGTCATCACCATTGTAGATGATAGAGAATAACATCTACTTTCCCAAACATAGGATACAGATATGTTATGCGATGCAGATTCAATGTCCAAAACATCACTATTGGCGAAAGCAAAGGAATTTTTGGAGGTAGATAAGCTCAATTGAGTGAGAGCCCTCTCAACCATTTCGGCAATATCATCACTGCCTTCTTTTGTGGCTTTTATGGGAGATGAACCAAAGACAGAAGCAGATTCGGCTTTTGTAGTCACCTTTGAGGCTTGTTGCCTAGCAATTTTGCTTGGTTCCTCGTGACGGGCCCCATGCTTCCCATAGAAACATCAAGTATATTCTCTACAGCAATAGAGAATTTGGATCCAATGGCTTTCGCGGATGCGGATTTTGAGTTGACCTTTTCAGAAGACATCCCAAAGTTCCTGGATCTTGATTTTTCTTTGAAGAGAAGAGATGAGAAGTAAAGATTGTCCCACTAGGCCTGCCAATTTGTAAGCAGCTAAGTTTCATTCCTGAAAAATAGCAATCAAGGAAGGAAAATATAGACAAACAATGATATTTATTTCAATAATTTGTGTGAAGGTTACAATCTTTATAAAATCTAAACAAAAGATGTAATCCACTGATTCTTCTCTTCACGATCTTCAACTCAAGACTTTACTTTTTCTTGAATCGATGAAACACTTGGGGCTCAACACTTGGAGATGAAGACATCGTTATATGCAGAAGACTTGCATATCACCACTGAAGAGAAAGGATTCTCTATGTATTGATGTGTGTCCTCTTTGGTGTGAGCTAGGGTTTTAAGAGTACTTTGGTCCAAGTACTTTACATAGGTGTGAGCTAGGGTTTTAAGAGTACTTTGGTCCAAGTATTTTAAGGGATTTGGACCTTGGTCTTGAAAAGTATGAGTTGGGCTCATTTTGTAGACTTAATGACTAGCCCGAATGTAATTTGGGCTTTGTTTACGTCATATCATTTTAATTTGAATTTCGATCCAACCTTGTTAACCGATAATTTGACTTGTTTAATGCATCATGAATTTAAGATTTAATTCATATTTAACATGAATTTTATCAACAAAACTTCACTGTCTATATTCCTTATGCAAGCAACCCATTAACCTCAAATGGCTTCTCGGTTCTGTAGGCTTAGACAACCTAACTGGAGTGATATTGACAACCACATAATAGAAACAAGTCAATCTACCCTCAAGGCAATATTAAAACCAAGTCCATCTGATACTATCGTTGGACCTGCGTATCACAATCCTGAGGAATCACCATACCAAATTCCCCACTAATAAAAGGGACCTTCCACTACCTCGATACCTTATCAAGGATAAAACAAACTCAAAACCCATACTCAAGTAGGCGATGAGCTAAGCAATGCAGCTAACAATGTAAAACCATAACTCAAGTACAAGACAACCCGGCAAAATGATCAACATCCCCACTAGCAAGCATAGCCATGAATCCAGTCAACACAATCACCACCGGTAAACAATTATAACAAGTCCCCAGGATGGAGCGGCGGGCAGCTTAGCTGATAGTACAATAACCCCAGGATGGAGCGGCGGGCAGCTTAGCTGATAGTACAATAATATCCGAGCCAACAATAGACAACCTAACTAAGCCCCCTGGCATAACATTTATCTCATAATCGAATCACCATGGAATCAGGAGGACTACATATCAACAGAATCACCACTACAAGATCATAACTATAGAGGCACAAGGTGTAGCCAGGGCTATAACTGCAGCCAGCCCCTCAAATACTAAGTAACTCTCATATCTGACTACCCACTCCAGTAGTCAAGCAACAAAAGGATCATATATAAATCACTAGGCTTTGGCTTACGTTTAGCCCCTAACAGGGTATGGTCATAATATAAGTGACAGTTACTCATAATCTCACCAAGTATAGCACACTCATCTACATTAGGAAGCCCAATGGCTAGACCAGCATTCAAGTAATCAAATATGGATAAATAGAGAGCATCAATGCTTATTATTAGCTCAATCACAACCTCTCCCGCCTGTGTACTCTTTATTAGAAGTATTCACAGCATACACAACCTTCAAACAACAACTAACATATAGATATCAGTGTTACAAAGTCCCAACCTCAACAACATATCCCATAGTTCCAAACACAGTCACCGCCAACCAATTAACTGATTATGAAGCCTATCTCTAGGGATCCCATAATTCAATACTCGTAGGTTTCTTATCCAGCTTTCAAAACTCGAGGGCATCCAATCTCTTCTCAACAGGCTCTGGGTAGCTCCCTATTCGGGACTGATAATGCAGCACTACCTTGCTTGGAATTTGATCTCTTTGCAGCATCCATGAGAAGTAATAAACAAGGCTACATTCTCTGAAATCTAAGAACTATTGACAAGACGCACAATCAGAACCAATAACACAGCAAAGTTCCTAAACACCCTGTAGCCTCCTGCAAATAAGCCACGAATGTCTCCGCACCCATCAGGAAGACTCTACCAAACAGTAGCTCTGTACAGCTGAGACAAGTGAACCTTAAGCTCAGATACCACCTTATCACGATACAACCTTTTAAGTCACGATAGCGCCTGTTAGATCCCACCTACAGACATACCAACCTAAGACCCACGGTATCTGTTCTGAATCACTAATAATAAGGATACTAACAACATATCAGTACAACGAACACAACCTACCAAGGACCTGGAAGTCACTTGTATAGAGCTACTATAGACTAAAATTAAAATATACATATCTACGTACATAACCAAAATATCCATCTACATGTACAAATTCAAGCTACATATATAAGGCCAGTGTTTGGATACCAAAGACGACCAACTAGACAGAAGGATACTGCAAAATATCCAGAGTTGTTGATGCTCACCAATATCTCCTTAATCATTTATGCACTCATAAGTCAGCAACTACAACAAGTACCGGGACATGAACCATGGGAAGATACAAAAAATATAGGGGTGAGTACCATAAAAGGCACCCAGTAGGCATCATCGATCGACCGAGTGAAATAGTAAACATAAATAAAGTCCAAATATGTAGAAACTACAATAGTGTAACAAAACAAACCCAGATTAAGACATCGGCATGTTGGGAAACCCTCAACTACAACTGAATCAATCGAAAGGAAGAACAATGATGAACTGAACCAACCTAAGTGGTGAATATCAATACCGACGACAAAAACTATGTGGGCTAATACTATAACTGCCCCCAAATGAGGCACAGTGATATATGTGGGTGCAAGGCCCTAGTATCTATACCTGTATGCGAACTGGGCCGCCATAAGCTTACAAGGTACACTTTTGCATAATATAGAACCAACAGATCATCACAGAATCCTATAGAACCATAACAGAACCCAGCTCTCCACATCATCAAAACAAGGGTCAGCTGTACGTGGTGTAAAGACCTAGTGTCTAAGCCTGAATTCCCCAGAGCCCCCATAAGCCTAGGAGGTACACCCACGCACAATCAAGGTGTGAATAGGTGTAGGGATACAGGAGTTAGTATCATACGGTATGAACTTTCAACCAATGCAGGATATAGTATCGCATGGGGCCTCGAATCCCTAACAGTTACCCGAGGCCTTGAACCCCTAACTGTCACCTAGGTCCTCAAACCCCTACAAGATCAACGAGGCCTCAAACCTCCTTCCTGACCTAGCCTCTGATCGGGGCAGTCAGCCATAGCTAGATTGTCTGACAATATACATAATATCAGGATGTATCCCCCACGAGAGAAAGAATCCCCCTAATACAACCAATAGGGCCTCAAACCCAAGGAACATCAATTGGGCCTCAAACCCAAAAACAGTCAACTAGGTCTCGAACCCAAGAATAATTAACTGGGCCTCAAACCCAAGAACAGTCTACTAGGTCTCGAATCCAAGAATAGTACTAGGTCTCGAATCCAAGAATAGTCAAACCATGTGTGTATGTAATAATACAGGCTCTGAACAATGCAAGTCTAGGACAACACTGGCTTAAGCCTAAGCTAGGCCCAATAGAAAGCCGATAACCTGAAGTATAACAAGTACTCAATAAAGCACTAGATAGACCATTGATAAGTATAACAACTGTCCAAAGCAACAATAAGCATCCTAGCTGATAAAACAATAAGTATCCATATCAACCAGGGCTATTAGAACCAACCATATACCAGAGCAAATCCCCAGCACATAGTATAGTTAGCAACCAGTCTCATAACCACCATATCTCTGTAGCACTAGGCTACACCCATATACACACCAAATTCAAGCCAGAGTACATACCTGTTACATTGCATCAACCTATATCTAGCCTTTACCAAACCTTTTTACAGTTTAAAGAAATCAGAACACAGTTAATACAATAGCTACAGCTAATATAGCACCTTGTAGTAACCAGCATTGCACATCATCATACATATTACATACTCAGTAAAACCAGTCTATATACAACACAGCTCGACTCAAACATCTATACACATTTTAGCTCAATCTAATATTTAGGGAAAGTCTAGCCTACCTAAAAGGCGAATTCACGTGCTTCAAATTAGTCTACGTGATTTTTTCCTCTCTGATGAACTCCATATGTCACTCAGCTGTTAAAATTTAAGTTACAATATAATTACGACTGTTTTGCCTATAATATCCCAAAAAACAAGAAGAGATAAGTCGATTGTGACTAGAACAAGAAAAGTGGGGCGTAAACCAAAAGTACCAAATCAATCATCATAAAATGATTCTTACATCACCCCAAATCTATAGCCAAAAATTGAGCTCAAAACGAGGTTTAGAACATTCAGAAAAAACACAAAAACAAGGACATTTCTTATTAGAAAAAAACATATATTACAACAGCTTCTCGGCCAAATTTCTTAGAAATATAGTCAAATTAACAGAATCTAAATATACAATGCCATAGGTGTCGAAAATTAGTATAATTTAGACCCCAATTTTACTTAATTCCGATAAGAAACGGCCAAGATATCACAACACGAAGTTCCCAAAAAAAACAAATACAAACATAAACCACAACTATAATTGCATTTTTGCACCAAATGGAACTCCATCAATTAATTTTAATATTACCACGGCGTGCATCTCACAAAAATACACAAAATAACTCCAAATTTCTACTCAAAACAGATACAAAATGGCAACTCGAAGTTTTTGAAAAACATATCCAAAATATAACTAACAAATAGCTAATTTTACCAAAAACGACGTGTCGAAATCAATTTTTGACACTCCCACGATGTTCTTCTCTAAAAAATACATAAGTTAGGCTTTTGAATCACCCATATCAGATTAAAAACGAGGAAAATAGAGCGTGTGAAAGTTTTTACATTTTTTTCATCGTTCGGGAGAATTCCTAGATATATATGCAGGTTTTTCCTTTTTTTTTAAACCTTTTGCACCTCCTGCCATGTGGCAGGCTCTCATTTGGCCACATTGGCACCGCCTTTTAGTTTTCAACAACTGCTCAAAAATAATTTAATGCTCCGGCCTCATCCGAGGTCGAAAAAAATATAATTCATATGTAAAATCTGATTAGAAATGGCATTCTGGACTCAGTGGTGTGGTTAAAATTTTCATTGGAGGTCATATTATTCCAATGCGGGTCCCATCTCTCAATATCAAAATCTATTGAAGCGACAAAATACACCAAGAAGCCTCGAAAATCGAACGAAAGGTCCTCCTAAATCAGACTCGCTGTTTCAAATAAAATGGTACAGTCAAAATGTCCATTTGGGGGCACGTTTCTCAAGGACATTGACCAAAGTCAACTATTGACCTATTTGGAGGCTAAATTTGCAAAACTCAATATAATTGTACTGGATATGCTCCTAACCTAATTTGGTTGTTCCGAAGCTGATGGAACCGTCTGAACTCCGGTTCGAAGCCATTACTAGGACTTTACCAAAAAATTCATTTTACAGTTATAATCTCTCGTTTAACTCGAAAAGTTGTATAATTTTCAAACGATTCACCTAATGACCGAGCAATCAGTGTCAATAAGTTGCAAATAACTCGAGGTTACTATGAAAATGTTCAAACTGATAAAATATTCGTGGGACCACATAAATGACTTGGAGGGTCATTACATAAATATAATTAAATAATAATTTAAAGAAAATGGTGAAAAGACAATTCTATTTAAAGTAGAGTCTTTTAATGAAGGGCAAAAAAGTTCAAACAATATTTCTAAGGGCCTTCACACTTTTAATATAATATAGATAGATATAGATAAAAGTTGAAGGGTATGTTTTCAGTTAAGTTGAAGGGTATGTTTAACCCAAAAATAAACACTAAGGGTAATTTTAGACCCAAAGATGGAAGAGAGGTATTTATGAGTCTTTTTTCTTATAGATTAGTTTTCAGTTAAGTTGAAGGGTATGTTTGAACCCAAAAATAAACATTAAGGGTAATCTAGACCCAAAAATGGAAAAGAGGTATTTATGAGTCTTTATAT